>VZRM01002344.1:2415023-2435023 GCA_013397955.1 Grantiella picta | reverse complement strand
CTCTCCTGGTCCTCAACTTTCCCCTATCTCAATCTCTAGCAAATAGAGAGTGGTTTAAATTCGGAGGAGGAATAGGGTAAAGATAATACTATGAATTTATCTGGAACTTTTCCAATAGAGAAGTCAAGAGACATTTATTATTTTATAAAAACAAGCACTTTGGAGATGGGACATTATCATGGTCAGAAAAGGTTACGTTCAAATTACAAAAGTCTAAAACTGTTCCATGAAAGCAGGAAACAAATTCTTTCATTTCCCAATGATGTTTCAAGCTCTGTACATCTTATGCAAAACAAGGACTATTATCCAATTCCCACTAATGGTCTAAGACTGTCAGCCCACAACAGAACCAAAATCCAAAATGGTCTTCTTTCCTTTACTTTTGAAAAACTAAAATCCTACTGACAGCACTCTACCAAATTCAAGCCTGGTGTCCCATTTTCAGCTACAAATACTTTTTATTCTTTCACCCTTTTCCTAAAATGAAAGATAAAATTCATTGTAAGTGATTGCTTATAGACTTGATTTTCAGAGAGTTAGATGGTATTGTTATACAGAAAGTAAAAAAAAAAAGATTAATCAGTTGCATTATTGCACATTTGAAATTTATTATAAAGTGTCGTTTCAAATGACCATTTGCCACAACTACGCATCTTTGTTCTCTGAAACACTCCTTTGCTTTGCTAAATGAAATTTTCTCAGGAGTAAAGCTGAACTCACCTGAAACCATCAATACAGTGGGAACCCACATTTTTTTCACTTAGAGAATTTTTCCTCAGAAGTTTTCCCCAATAGGTGTGCAAACCCTTATGCAGGAAATTTAAGCCAGCCAACACTAAGCTGGTTTTTCTGTTACCATCCACTGATGGCTTCAGAGCAGCCCACAGACTTTGTCTAAATAACTCATGCAGTGCACCCCTAGCAAATATCACAACTGTTGCTGCTGTGGGCAAATCATTGATTTTGAACCTAACCCTCAGAGAAACCCCATTTCCTTCAAGCAGCCTGACTGAAGCCAAGGATGCCTGAGCATGTAGAGCAGGCTCGAGCCAAGAGACGGAGCATGCAAACAGAGACCTTCCACATCATCCCAAAGACTTATTTTCCATTCTTGCAGCCATCAACTCAAACACACCATGAAACAGTTACTGGAACACAGTATTGCCAGCTTGTTCATAATTACTGGTTCTTCTTCCCTGCTTGATGCATAGCTAAATGAATGAGGGCTGTCATGGAAAGGGACTCAAATTTTAAGTCTGGCACAGCTGGATGATCAGGATAGGAGCACAGAGAAAGCACAGAAAAACCCCACAGTCTCCTCTTTGCAGCACTGAAGCCCAAACCCAGGCTTGCACCACACACACTAGGAGAGCAGCCTACGTGGCCATTCCTTGAACCTCAGAAAAACTGCTACAAAGCTCCTGAGAGAGGAAACCCAGCACTCTGCACCCACAGCTTTGCTTGGCCCCGGGGTCTGTGGCAGCACAAGTGGCACTCACTGATGCTCACACACTGCTCCTGGGCACAAGCTGGCAGAGGGGCTGCCTGTACAAGCATTTCTCAAATATTGAGAGAAAAGATGCTGCAGGATTTCTTTTGTCCCACCAAAATGTGCCTGGTCTTCCTTTCCCCACTCCCCAGAAAGAGAATAGCCCTGTGTGCATCAGCAGGAGCATCAGCAGAGTTTAAGGTTGCAGTGCCGACTGCTCTGCTTTGTGCTCTTGGGAAATCAGAAGTGCTGCTTTCTCCACCAGATCTGCTCTGGTTTCTCTGTTGTGTCTCTGCCCTTAACAGAGACTGATATGATACACAGAGTCCACTAAAGTAGTGCCTCCAGAGCACAGCCTCACACATAACACTAAATCTGCTACCTAAACCCATTTTAAAAGAAGATAAATTACTCTAGACTGCAGCTTTTAACAATCTGTAAATAAATTCCTAAGAAAAAAAAATCCATTAAATTATATGATGGTGCAAGATCATGATGATAAGATTTCTAGATGTTATTTGGAGTTTCTATTTCCTATCACACAAGCATTCCCTTTACCAGCCCTGACACTCTGCATACACACTTGCAGACATGAAGTTCCATTGCTCTTTTTATGCACTGCAGTTATATCCTTGGACCACTTATATTAAAACGCATCAGAGCTATTTTTCCACCTTAAAAGCAAATTACAGTGTATGAATGATGAGTATTTTTTTGGAGGCAGAGAAATAGATCATCTTCCCTCTCCATCTGGCATGGTGCCTTTCCAGCAAGGGGAATTTGAGACCCCTTTATGAACAAGCAATAAAGACTCATGAGATGGGATGGTTTAGTAACTTCCAAAAAGGCAAATCAGCTGGAGACAGAGATAGTTGAGGCTGGGTACCTCAGTTTGCACATGATTTATTGCCTCCCCTGCTACAGGAGGAGAGCTCCAGTTCCCAGCACAAACAGCTCTCCCCATCTTACCTCAAGACGAACCTGTCAGGAAAGAAAGAGCCTGGCAAGTTTTCACTTTGGCCTTTGAAGTTCTTCCTTGGCTGACTGATGCTCGTCCATACATAACTGGAAGAAAAGACTTCCATTGTGCCGCTCTTTACACCAACCGTATTATTCTGCAGACAAAAGCTTTCGAGTCTTAACTTTTAAACACACCTCTCTTTAGGGTGTACTGTTTCTAAGCCATAAAATCTTTTTTTTGTTCATTAAAAAAAAAAAAAATTAGACAGCTTTTTCCCCCTCAGGCAATCTGCTCTTGCTTGTTCGTTTTTTGCATTATTTTTTTGCAAAGGGATACCACAGACACACAGCATCCAGTGACAGAACACTCCCAGAAATACAGTATTTTTCCCCAACACTGTCTGCAATGGCTTATCCAGCCCAGCTTTAAACATGAAATACAACCATTGTAGGAACTCCCCGGTTTTAGACGAGACCTGGTGAATAATCACCCTACTGAAAACATCCCCAACATCTGGCGACTTGCTGCTATTTCAGGGTCTGTGCGCTGGGTCAGGCAGGGATGCAGGAGCAGGGCAAGGGGTTAAGCAATGAACATGCTCAGCACCTGCTTGCTCTCTGCCTGATTCTAATCAGTATTCTCCTCTCATGCCCAGGAATGCCAGAATTCCTCAGTTTCCTCAGAAGAAATCAAAAAACTTTTTCTCCCTCAAGGAAAGGAAAAAAAAAAGAGACAGAAAAAAACCACTCTCTGTTTAGAGTCTGACCAAATTTCATTAAAGACAATGCAAGTCTTGCTATTAAATTCAATAAGCCTTTTTAAAGATTTATGAGGAATCCCACATGCTTGACACTATTAATTACGGGAATTAGTGGTGTTTAAAAAGAAGAAAAACACACAAAACCAAACTTATAAGTTACTGTTCAAACAATAGAGTCGAACAATATAATTTTCCTTGAAACTTTAGAAATCAGTAAAAAATATTTGTTTCACAAATATTGCCTTACTGCAAGTTCTACTGCAGTTTTACATCTTAAGACTTTTTTTTTTTTTTAAAGACCTGTTGACAAGTTTAAGCCAGTCTATCAATTGCAACTGGCTCCTCAGTTTTTTGGCTCATAATTTCATGTCCAAGTTGCTGGACTATTTCTCTTTGTCAGGAAGAATGCATATAAAACAAATTACAGATTTCATTTAATAAAAGTTTAAAACCAAAGTAGTTCATCTCTAGTCAGCCTGCGTAACACAAAATCCCACCACTGAGAAATGCATTCTCTTGCACAAAGATGGAAAACTACAGTTTAAAACTATAAGCACTGGAAATGTACAACAAAAGAATGTTTAAAGTATTATTTTCGTCTCCTTTTTCTGCTCAGTACATATTTCTGTTTTAACAAGTACGTTAGAAAAAATAAACATAATATAAAAAGAAAAAAAATATTAACAGTTATCCATGAAATATTTTTTAGTGAATGCAAGAGCAGTTGTAGAAAAGAAATCAGTGCAAGACCTGCGTGCCCAGTCACAACCACATCAATTTCAAGCATCAAATACTCTCTTAGAACCAATGACTATTTGTATATATTATTGAATATATTTTTCACATCACATATTTGAGAGAATTGCAGGGTATTTATGGGAGGCTCAGCAAAACCAGCAGAAAATATGCATCAATTACTGCTGTACGCCAGTAAATACGTTGTGGCTCAGAGCCTCAGTGTAAATTGAGCAACACCTCTGAATCCATGAACCTGATCTCAGACCACACGAGATATTGTTCTGCTTTAGCTTTAAAAAAAAGTAATAAACTGTTTAAAATAAAATTGCAGAGTCTTTACCGCTTCACTAAAGGGCATCCCTGCTGCTCTGTGCCAGGACTGGCAGCATCTGGTGACTTTGGGGGTCCCCACCATGGGCCGCTGGACCAGAGGGTACCCCCTGTCCCCTCTACACAACCCCTGATGCTCCCCAGCTCTGCAATCCCAAAAGTTGGAAGCCAAACTGCTCTTCCAAGGACAGGCTGCAATCCTATCTGGCCACAAAGCATTCGCTCCAGAGCATCATTCCATCTGGATTTGCAGTTTCAGCAGATGAACTACGACAGCTGAACCTATGAACACTTCTGATTCCTGGACACCAGACATTTGGAAACACTATTGAGAGAGGAAAATATCGTTGGTCCCATTTCTTTAAAGAAATAGGTAAATCCAAATAAAACAAAATACACAAAACCCACACAGAAAGAAAAACCACCACAGATACAATGAGAAAATTTAACCACGCAGGAGCAGCAGAGACCAATAACTGGGAAGGAGGAGTGAGCTGTCCTACCTCAACTACTTCCAGGCACTGGCAATGCAGAAAATCACTGCAAGAAACACAGAGCAAATTGTAGTGACTCCAACCAGTTCCCCTTCAATTTAAAGCCAATTCTTCCAGCACCAATTTTGCCATGACCACTATTTTCTTGTTTGTTTGTATTTAGGGGTATCACTTACTTGTATTAGTCACCAAGAGCACTCCTTCCTGCTCAAAAGGGGTAAAAAAGTTCCCAATTCAAAGACGCAGAGCTACACTCACCACAGCCCAGTCAGAAGGAAGTTAAAGCCTATGGAAAGATGCTCTGGGCAGCCCCTTTTCCACAGCAGCAAACCAGCACCAGCTGTGCAAGGGTGGGGGAAAGCCCTTCAGCCCAAATCAGAGGCTCTTGGGGCACCCACTCCAAGAGCTGAGTGTCTCCAAGGGCAAAACATCACCTACAACGCACCGCTGTGACCACCTCGAGACCACAACGGTCCCGTGGGAGATTTAAACCTCACAATAAATAGAAAGAGATCACTTGCAGGCTTCCCAGGAGAAAAGGGCAGAGCGAGGAACTTCCTGGGTTGGACAGAGGGTAGCCCCAGCTCCCACCTGGGCTGGGAGCCAGCGCTGCACCCAGCCCTGAATCGCAGGGCTCTGCTCACTGCTTCAAGCTCACATTCATAGAAGCACAATGGGTCTTTTAACCAAAGGATCCAGCCCTGAAAGGGGACCCAAGGCACCCTAAGAGCACCATACACCACAAAACCCCAAAGGCTAAAGCAGGAGGAGTAACACAGAAGTGCATCCAAAGGAGTTCCCTCTTTGCCATCCTGGGGAACTCACCATTCCATAGGCCCTCCCTATGCTAACCAGTGACCAAAAAATAAGCACCAGCTGGCCTATTCCTTTAACAGAGTAGTGCTTTTCCGCATAGTAGCACTCAAGATTAGGAACAGGTGAGTCCCTCCTCCACTCCTTGATCACCTGGAGGATCCTTTTTTTCCCCTCATAGCACTTTTCTGGGGTGTTTTATTTTTAATTACCATTATCAGGATTCAGATACAAGCTACATTTAGGATTTTTTTAATATTCACTTTAAATTTCTGTGTCTGATTTACTCTTCCAGGGCTGACAAGTCTGTTCCTGATGTCAGATTAAAAAAAATATTTATGTCATCAATCATCACTCCATCTTTTCAACTGCCAATACAGGAGAAGCATAACAACTTTGAATTCTGGTTTAAGTTCTTCCCTGGCCGAGTGACCTCGAACAGCCTGGGGACAAACCCTCTTTACACCCACCATAGTGCAGGTTTTGACAACCATTAGAATCAGGGCCACTGGTGTCCTTCCAAAAATTTCATTTGCTGTGGTGATTAGGATCAAAGGTTGAGGACAGGAATGTTGTACATGGGGACAGAGTGTGCCTCCCCTTCTGACACCCTTCAGCCAGGGAGGAGCCAGAAAGCAGAGGGAGAGAGCAGCACTGCTTCCCACCCTGCCAGGGCTGATGGAGCAGATTGGTTACAGAGCTCCTTCCAGCAGAGAGCCAGGGAGGGCTTGTTTGCCTTTTTTTGCTAAATCATGTGCTAGAAAAATTAAGTGCCACTCTCTAAAGCAGCTTTTTTTAATTTGCTCTGCTTGTAGCATTTTAACTACGCTTACTGGCTGTGTCAGATCTCTTCTTTACCAGGAAAAATAGACGTTTAGCTGAGGTCCTGCTAAGTCTGAGAAAGTGAAGGTGTTCCCTCAAATCAGGAATGTAATTAAACCTTCATACAGGGCTAAATTCAATGCTAAGTAACCTGCACACCCCTGCGGAGAGCACAGGACCATTCTGATGTAAACACCGATAAAATTTGGTCTCAAGAAACTTTCAAAACAAAGACAAAGATGGAAATAATAAAAAGATTTTTTAAATGTCTGCTGTATGCAGCCATTTTGCATTTTTACCAGGACGTGTGAGCATCCTGAGACCCTGCAATGCTTCTGGCTGCTTCAGTCCCTGCCCCAGTGCACACAACATGCAGCTCACACCAGTGCCGGCGTTGTTCAGGAGAGGTGGACAAGCAGTTAGTTTTAGGGGGTTTTCAAAAGGCAACACTGTATTTGTTGGAAAACAAGTTGTGGGTACTAAAGCAAGAGGGGTTTGTGTGGTTTTCTGTATAGCTGCCAAATATTCGAGCATTTTTGCTTGAGCCTGTTGATTTAAAAGAGAGCAGGTCAAACCAACTGTGCTAAACCAGGGATGAACCCACAGGGCTTTTTCCTAACTGTGACATCTATTGTACAGTCTTCTAAATAGATTACTAAATGTTTTCTTCTATTATTTTCCACTTCCACAGACAAAGAACAGAGTGAAGTCATATAGCACACAGGGAATAGCTACCACAGGCAGCAAGAGAGGTACACACGATGTCTTCCTCTGCACCACGTGTTAAAAATCTACACAAAAATTTTGTAGGTCTCTGTCCATAATATCACACCATGAAGATTTGATGACTGAATGTTCACTTAAACCACCACTCCCTTAGCTAGTAGTTGTTTGGAAGTATCTCTTCTTCTGTGTAAGTACTGATAATTTAATTCAGTGTTCACTCACACACCAACATCAGTTCACCATCTGCAGTGGAGTTAAGCTTGATTTATCCCTTGGTAAATGGAATTCTAGAGTTTTTTTTTTTTTCAAAATCTGTACTTTCCAAGATTTCATTGTGAAACAGTACATTTCACTTTCCACTTTCTTTAACTGATTTTTTTCCATTTCCCTTTTTTCTGTCAAAACACCTTCTCTGTGAAAACAACTTATTTTACTGTTCATGAAACCAGCTCAGTACTGACTTCCAGCTACTTCTGAGCAAGTTTTTTTCCCACCATTCAGCCTGACAGGAGGGGCTGGGTAGGTGTCAGAGTATTTACTGGGGCACAGATCCCCCCACCTCACTCCCTGACCCTTCAGCACTTCACACCAGATCAAACAGCCAGCCCTTAGGTCAAAATGAAAAGGAAGTCCTGCCGCACCATCTTCAGCCAAAGTGGATTTTCTGTGTAAGCATTCCTGCTACTCCGCTAGCCTGGTTTCTCTAAAGCCTGCCTATAACCTCCATCCTCTCTGGGACGGTTAAAAACAGAGATGGAAAGCAGTTTTAAGTGCAATTTGGTTACACTGGGTATGGTTGGTGCTACTGCCTCACAGGGGGTAGATGGATTATACGTTGGTTTCATTTTTAACAAAGATCAGAAAAATTTTGCCTAAAGATTTGTGGCTGCTGTTGCTTTTCTGAGCTAGTAAGTGGAAGAGATTCCAATTGTATTGGCATGAACAGTCCTACTCATCTAAGTAAGGTGAATAAGATTTGACAGGGGCTGAATAAGCTGTCTGCTTGCAGAAATGTCAGCCACAGATAGTTTATTCCTCATACTGTTCCAGCCATAACGATCTATGTGACATTATATCTGATAAAGAAATTACTACAAAGTCATTTTTAGATCAGACATCCAACAGGAGGCATATCACAAATATAAAAATTCTTAAGACTGGTCCTTATATGGGCTTGTGCACGATATAAACACTGATCATGTTTGGCAGAAAGTCTACAACCAGGCAAGTATCCATTTAAAAAAATCAAAAGGTAGCATGGATATCACTGTGCTCACCATAGCTCTCCATGGAAACAAAAATGTTGAGTTCATGGACTTTAAGGCAATTTGTATCTAAAATGCTTTCACAGAGTGAAAAGCTCTTACTCTGGGACAAAATGTCCCCTAAAGTAGCCAAGTACTTGCAAAGTATTCACAGACTGATATTTTAATCAGAGGTAAGCAAACAGAATGAAAAGAGAGTGTATTTAAGAAAGTGAATGAGAAAATTATTATTAAAAAATTTCTGTCTCAGCCCTTTACTCTGCTGTTTGTCCCAACAAGAGAGGAGACCCACCCACCCACCTGAAAATTAATGGAACACTAGGAGAAGTTTACCAGGCTTCTTACTGCTGTTTGTGAAGCTAATTTCTGCATCCAGTGAAAGCAGCAGGACCTGAATCTAACATTTGCATACCTCATAATTCAGATGAAAAATCACATCACAGTTACAACAAAACACATCCAGATTGCACAGCCTCTTCTCCTGGGGACGTGGTGGGATATATTTTACTATCTCTGAAATAAGTATAGCTTTCCGCCATGCAACAAGGAACTGATTGTTCTCAAGGACTCTTGCTTGTTTTTCCGGGCAGCCTCATGGATCCAACTTCCCCCTTTTTTTTGAGAAGCGACAGCACAACTACCCTAGCTGAGGCAAGTAGGGTCCCTAAAGACCAAACTGAAGAAAATGACCAAACAAATGTTGCAAGCTCGTTTGTGACCCCTTTATTCTGAGAGCCCAGTCTGGAGAATGGGCTGGCTTCTCAAGATCCCTTTCTTTTACTGGCAGCCCTGGACTATTTATCTCCTGTGTGATTTGGTATACAAAGAAAACTTTTTTTTTTCCCTTTAGGCTACACTCTTTAAAAAGTTTACATGCAACAAAAATCGTTTTAGTAAAATTCAGTTAAATGCATTATGTTTTACCTGCTACAATAGTAACATTTCTATGCACTGTGTACTAAAAAGAAAATTATTAAAATAAAATTATTAAAACAAAATCAAATCTAGTACTGCTAAAGAAAAAAAAAAGCCACAAAACTGTAAGAGAATACAGTGTATACATTCAACAGACCATGCAAAATAAGGATTCCATTCAAATTTCACATCTCATTAAAGACAATTTGGCCATTAATCCATACGGGTTTAGGAGCAAAGAAGGATTTTCCAAGACAGATAAACTGAAATGATCCTCCTTTGATCTCCGAGGTTAAGAATCAGCAACAATGGAAGATGAACAACAAGGGGCAGAACCACTGGCCTTTTTATGTGCCACAATGGCATCAGCAAACAACTACTTAATCAATATTTGGCCAGGGACACTGAAAACTTTCTTTTCAAATTTTAATTCCTAGTTGTAAAACAACTGTAGGGCAACCAGCAAGATAAGACATTAAACTGACTGCTTAATTGCCTTTTACTGTCTTACTAGTTATATATGCACATTCTTAATAGTTCGTGAATCTTTATTTACTAGGATGAATAAATGACCTGTCAACAATTACATCAAACTCCCCTAACTAAATAATCTCAGCACATGACACACTTTAATGTGTCCTCAGTGAGTTTTAATTTCATTACGCTTCACTTTTTTTCTAGGCAGAGTGATTTAAACTGAATTAGTTTAACAGCATGGGGCAGGAGTACTCCAGGGCAAGCAAAGTAAAATGCCACACTCACACTACGCTAAACAAGGTCTTGTGGTGAATTACATTACTGTACATCATTTTTATTAGCCAGAGAGCTCAGCGTTCGGGGACCACTGGGAAGTACCCTGCATTTTTGTTTCTGTATTTTGTTTTTTCTCAGTCCATATGTGTTTGCTACATAGGATTTAAAGTGACATTTACATGGAGAAATTCACATTGACTGGCTTGCTCTGATTTATTGCTTTGTGTTTCAGTCAATTTCTTCTTAAATTAACCAGAGAGCACTTTGTAGTTCTGCTTCATTTCCCAATGCAGTTTTATTACACAGCTCTGGGGACTCATGATAATTTATCACTATCAGCTTTATTGGCTTCCCTCTCCTAAACCCCGTTCCAACCCTTATCGATAAGTAAACCCAAACCAAACTAAACGTTCCCCAAATAAGTGTTAGATAAAAGTGTCATTTTTGCCTCATACAACAGAGAATCGTTATTCAAAATCAGACATGAGAAATTATTTGTTTTAAGGATTTTATCAGTATTGGCTTTTACTTACAGCATTAATCTCTAATTAGTTTTTTATCTAATTAAAACCTCTGTCTGTCTGCTGATTCCATCGCTACCTCTGTGTAAACACAGACACAAAGTTCCTTGCCCTCAGTGAGAGTTTCACTCTGCCAGAGTTTCACTCGGGATTAGAGTCACACTCTTGTGCAGTGGGTATTTTCTTCCAACAGAATAGAACGAATTCGGGCCCCATTCCTGCCTGCCCCAGCCCACGTGAGCAACCTTACACACATGAATAGTCCCTTTCAGTGGGACTCCTCGGGACTCGTCACCCTTACCACATCTGCAGGGCTGCAGACCCAATCGAGTCCAAACCCCCTTCTATCCTAAACCTGAGGATTTCTCACAGTGCTGCAGTTGCTCAGCACATTACAGAGCTGGTTTCAAGGAAAGCCTGATGTCTGTTATGGTAAATCCCTACTGACATCACAGATTCTGCAATCACAGTAGAGTCTGGAAAGCCAAATATTTAAATCACGTTCTCAGAGGAAGTCCTAGCCACACCGAAATCAACCAGCCGTGTTTCTTGCCTCAGCCTTTCCAGAATGACACCCTGTAAGTCTAATAGATGAAGATTTTCAAAGCAACCAAATAAGGTGCTAACGTGGGTACAAATTCAAGCTAATCAACTGCTGTGTGTGAAGCAATCCTGACATTTGCTAAAATAACATTCAGCTTTGTTCTAGATACAGGCAATTAGAAAGACTGAAAAGGATGCCCACAGCAATTCTGCTTGAACAGGCACTGACTATTTTAAGTTGAAGAAAGTGTCCCTAAGATGGTAAAACATGCAAAACCATTACTAAAATAATGATTTCAAGCAAAGGATATGATTATATATATATATTACTTCAGAGAATCACTGCTAGATTAACACCGTTTCTGCCCACAGCTGGAAATATTACTGGTGCTTTAGTCAGACGATTAGCCTGCAGTTAGTCTGACAATTAGCACTCTCCTCAAAATCCCTCACTTCAAGACAGGAGGGCATGGGCTGCCCCGGCAGCTCTGGAAGAGTAAACGCCACTTTGAAGTCAACGTAAACTCAAACATTTAGCACCTTTCTAAAAATGCTCAGTGTGCTGGGACATCACATTCTCACTTGGTGGTGAGGTCATTATTCATTGCTGAGGTCCTCATTTATTATTATTATTAGCTCGGAATAATGATTTGGAAGCAGAAGGCTGGCCCAGAGCCCAACAGTGATGATGGGTCAGGCAGGAGAAACAAAGCTGTGCTGGGCTTGCATGGCATCACCTGCGCCAATTTGTACTTGAGCAACACCTGGCTTTTCTACCCAGGTCTGGACTCCCACTAATAAAATATAAGGAAAGAGGAGGGGAAAATGACGACAGTAAAGATTGTTGGCACTCTCTGCCTTGAGCCAAATTCAGGACGCATCGGGGAGTTTCTCTTAATTAAGCTCTATGTTCTTGTCAGCTCTGAGATCGTCAGAAATGACACTGTTCAAGTGACATGAGTTGATTTCTTAGACCTGCTAGTGACCAAATATAGAGAGTACTTCATGAAATTTCTGACTCAAGAAGATAATTGCCTGCAACCATAGCCATCACATTTCATTCAATAAGTGAATCTTTACCGTGAACTTTGAGCAGAGGAACAACTTGTGCTTCTCAGCCCACAAGAGCATTTCACCCAGCACGTAAGTCCTCCTCCCACTGTGCCCTGGGACAGGACACTGGAGCAAAACCAGGACAAGCCCTGAATTAGAAAATCACAACCAAAATCCAAATCAGCATCTGCCTCCTCCCAGGCTCCAGCCACTAACCCAACAGTCTATGATGCAGAAATTAATGAGATGACTCAAACTGATATCTGGTGCCTCCGTGTTAATCTTCTCCCTTAATAAACTGTCTTTATTAGTTTAGCAATCTAAAAATAACTGGCTGCATGATACTGACCAACCCTAATCAAAACATCTGCCAGCCCATCTAGCTAGAGCTACCCTTTAGATCATGTGCCACCACTTCAAAGTCTGTGCATCAAGTCAGTAATTGTAACATTGCATCTAAATATTTAAGCTAGGGGCTGGTAGTCGCGTGTCCCATTTACAGTCAGCATCTGTCCTCTAATTCCATTACAGTACAAAGCAAAAATGTTTCCCAAAACTCACAAACAGGAAAAGCATCACACAGCTAGAGAGGCAGCAGCAGCTTGAACTTTCGAGCTGCTGAGCAGGGCTTTTGTGCTAAGGTCCTTTTTTTTTCCTACCCCTTCAAACTCCCCACATACACACACTAAAATAGGGGTGGTGCCGAAATTGTATTAATGTGAGCCTCAGGCACACAGAAAAAAAGAAAAGAGGAAGGGGAGGGAGAGGGGGGAAGGGTTTGGTCCAAGATGAAAGTAAGAAGAAAATAAAGGAGGCAATTTAGTCTGCTGTAGCCTGAATTGCTCTCAGTACAGCCAAGGGTAGAGGCTTGGGATGAGTAGGGCTCTTTTTGGACGGGTGCGCATGACTGGGGGAGGATCCGCCAGGACAGGGCCCGGGGGCCAATTCCGCTGGCTGGGAACAGAGCCCCCTTTGAGGCCGGCCGGGGGGGTCCCAGCCCCAACCCCAGCCCCTCGCAGCACCCGGGACCAGCTCTGCCCCGTCGCTGAAAGCCGCTGGTTCCTGCCACAAAACAACAGCTATTTTATGAAGGGGGGAGTTATCACATTAGTCAGCAAACCATGCGGCACATAACTCCCACCAAAGGTACAAGAGACTCCCTCTTCTGTAGTGGTTATGCTAAAAATAAGCCCTGATGTGCCATATAAAGGCACAAAACTTTCTCGTGCTTTTTATTTATGGCTTGTGCCTTTAAGAAAAAATTATCATGCTAGCAGAAAGACAGATATGCTATTATAGAACTATCAGCTTCCTGATACACACTTTGACAATCAAGTTTTCTTCAAATATATACCCAGAATCAGGCTTGAGGGTGACGCTGGCAGAAACGCTAAAATACAGCACATACAGGGCTGCACATGTGGCATCTGTAAACAGTGTGAGATTCATATGTAAGTGTCCAAGAAGAGAGGCTGAAACAGAATCACCAGGAATGCAAAAGTTTACCTACACTTATATTTATGGTGGGAGAAATCCCAATGATATACTGTTTCTGTCACACATTTTTTAAAAATATCCTGTTTCCATTCTCTCTAATCCCACTCTGCTATAAGTACTCCCTGAATCTTGAATTAGTTGCCATTAAAATGACAATTTTTATCCTTGTCCTCAGAGAAAAATACCATTCCTTGAGCCACCCAACAGCCCACAGTGAGGAGGGGATTTCAGGCAGTGCCAGCAAAAGTCCAGCACTAATGTGAGCTCCCGAGCAGAAGAGCCACGCTTTGCTTGGTGCTCAGCCTCAGGACTCACGTTCTGACCTATTCCACAGCCTTCCCTGGCACCCACGCTCTGGGATACCTCAACCCCCAAGAGCAGAGCTAAAAAAATTCTTCATACTGCACAAGACCCCTCACTTTTTCCCTCTGTAACATGGAGCACTCAGCGCTGAGCTGGCACCCGAGGGTTTTGCTGCACAGCACAAGGATAACCTTTGGACATTCCACAAGAAACCCGAGTGTCAGAAAGGGCATCTGAGATGCGCTGCCAGCAGGCACCCTGTGCCACACCAGGCCTCATAGCCAAGCTGGTGGGTGCTGGCAAATATGATCCTGCAGCATCAAAATCCTTAGGAGCACTGCCAGTTATTTCAGTAAGAGAGCAGGATGATTTTTATAGCCAGAGTGAAATCAAAGCTCCTCGGCTGGCAACGGGAGTTGAAGCAGAACCTTTTTTGTTGGTCAGATACACAAAGTAGTGGTGGGCTTCTTTTATGGCTATTTTTTTCTTGTCATGGTCTCACTGGTGTGTTGTCCCTACAATCTCACACTGTGTAAGGCGTGAGTATGGCAACAAATGTTTTCTGGAGCAGCAGTGCTCGTACTGCAGCATCCCAGCCACTCCAGTAATGAGATTAAGCAACAGCTTGCTAGTCAGGGAGGGGGAGCAGGCGTTGCTGTGGGGAAGAGCACACTCTGCCTCACACTGCCAAAGCTTCCCAGCCACTGCCACAGAACAGATGGGATTACCAAAGCTGCCGTTTCCACAGAACTGTCCGGTCACGTTCGTGCAGCAAAAACCTACATGCCCAGAGCAGGAGAGGGCTACACTACCCCATGTAATCAAGGGGGAAATTGCTACTGACTGAACTCAAAACAAACAAAGTAAGACACTCACATCCACAGAAAGTGAAAGAGAGGGTGCGTCGGGAGGCAGAATGCAGCCTCCTCATACAATTGTTCTGAGAGGAATGAGTGAGCCCTTGTTGCAGCAAGGAATCACCAGCCCCAGTGGTCTTCCTGCAAGAGTTTTGGGGTTCCCCTGGGCTGGTGGGAGGCAGCCATGCACACAGACACTGATTTATAATAAACTGGGAGCCCCACTTTAAAGGGCAGACAGTCAAAAACAGGAAGAGGGTTTCAAAGAGAAACAGAGGGATGGGTAATATTGATAACAATATTTTTTCTCTTGCCATCTCTATTAACCACTCTTTGTTCCATAAAGCAGTGATATTATCAAGGCTTACTATCTTCTGTTTCCAATCTCTGTCAAGAAATTCAAGAAGGCAGCAAAGCTAGTTATTTAACAACTAGGGCACTGAATTTAGCTATTATGCCCTTGGTGCACATCCCTCTTAGAAAAATCCTATTTTGAAGGAGATGCTGGAGGAAACTCTGGACCCATTATATGGGGGCAACTAGACGGGGCAATCAAACTGTGCCTTCTGACCTTAAAATCTCTAATTTAGTTAGCGTCTTCTGCATGTTTTTATTATGCACATCCTTACACAGACACACAGAAGATGACGCTTCCCTGAAAGTTTTAGTAACAGTTGAAAACTAAGTTTTAGGAGGGCATAGGGCTTTATTCCTACAAAACAAGGACATATCCTAGTGTCAAAGAATGAATTTCAGTTGTCCTTGAATGGCACCAGCATCCCTTGATGCCTAGAAATGCTACAAACATTTTCTCTCTAAAAACAGCTATTTTTTTCCACGATGGAGAGTTCATAAAACTGCGTGGAGCATCAGCTATTAGGGGCTCATTGAATAATTCATCCCTCATTGCAAGCCCATAATGTCTTTTCTCAGCCTTTTGTGGGGCTGTTTTCTCTTCTTTTCTCCTTGAATTATAAAAAGGTTGCCTTCTTTTGTTCACATCAAGCTGCTGCTAGCTGAAGCTTTGTCTGTGCAAAGCCAAAGTGTGAGTTTCAATGGACTCCCCCCTCTTTGTTTTCCAAGTTCATCTCCAAGTGTAGATTGTGTATAGAAGGCCTTCTTTGTAAAAGCTGGAAAAGTTGTACAAATGTTTGACCAGCTCATTTGGTACTTTTGTCTCGCCTTCTCCAGAGCCTGTGCATGTGCTGGGCAGCGACTTCCACACACAGGCAGCCCGGCCGGGCCCTTGCCTGCCCCTGCACCCTGGCCCAGCCGGGAGCCAGGCATGGCTTCAACCGGAGCAGCAGCTGTCCCCCCTTCACCTCCGCCTTGTTCAGGTTGCAACCTCCTCTCAGCCCCTGGCCAAACACCAACACATGCTCTTCGCAGCAGTTTTAAGAGCAGAAAAAACAAAACATGTGGCTCCCTGCCCTGTTCAGACTGCAGAGATTTGAGGCTCCGCAGCCTTTTGCTGCAACTGCCCGTTCTATGCAGCTGCAGCCTTTTGCTCGGCTTGGGAAAGGAGCCTCTGCATGGCTGTGATGAGGGGCTCTGTGGTGCCTCCAACCCTCCCTGCTCTCTGCTTATTGAAAGCCACACTAGCATGGTCTCCCATCTTTGTTCCAACCTCCGCGCCATTCCTGCACACTGCAAGGTCGTTCTGGCGGGGGAATGGGATGTGATGGGATGAGGCAGCCACACCGTCAGGGCTCACTCATTGCCCTACAACTCCCGCTGCACTGGCCCCAGGACAGCCTCTGGGAGAAGGGGAGCGATACCCACCAGCGCCTAGGACTGGCACTGGCCCGTCCCAGGGCTCCACAGAGAGCAGGGGGAAATGGGACTTTACCTCTTTCACTGAGGATGCCGTCAATGCTGTGCTTGGCTTTCTTGTCGCCTTCCTCCACCTCCTTTCTTTCCAGCTCGGCCTCCTCTTCCTCGCCTTTCCCAAACTTGCTCCGCAGGATGCGGCTGATGGAGCTCACTTCAGGGGGGAGTGCAGAGCTGTAACCGGCTCGTCCCCAGCAGCCCCGCGGCTCTCGGGTCGGGTCGGGCCGGCCCGGGGATCAGAGTCCCCCATCAGTGCCGCTGGCCCGTGTCCCACGGCCGCTGCCAGTCGGGACTTCGGGAAGGCAGCCGCCCTCTCCAGTCCCCGCGGGGGTTTCACGGGACACCATCCCGCACCGGACTCCAGCGCGGGCACAGTGGCTCCCGAGAATCTTTTCTTCCCCCGAGCCCGCACGGCGGGTGACAAAAGCCCCCGGACGCTGCACAAATGGAGCTGCGGCTCCATGTGCCCCCGTCCCGTCCCGCAAATAACCCGCCGGCACAGGGAGCTGCTCCCCATCTCCTGCTTCCCAGCTCCGGGTCTCCGGCAAGCCCCGAGCCCTCCTGCGGCAGCAGCCCGGAGGGGACGGCGGGGAAGCGCCGGGAGGAGGAGGGGAGGGCTGCAGTTGCGATTTAATTGAAAACACCCCGCCGAGCACAGGAATCCTCCCGGGACGCGCCGGAGGCACCGCGTGCTAACGCTGTCCGCTCCGTGGGCACCGGCCCGGCCCGGGGCTCCGATCCCGAGGGGACGGGGCTCACCGGGGTACCGCGCTGCCCTCCCCGGGCCGCCCCCGACCCTCCGAACCCCCAGCTCCGTACCTGACGGCACCGTGTTGCGGTCACACACCCCGTCCTTCAGCAGCTTGTCCCGGATTTCCCAGCTGAACATGCCGGCGTTTTCCCTCTTGTATTCCTCGATTTTCTTCTCAACATCCGGCGTCGTCACCTGCTTCAGTAAAGACAAGGCGAGCGGGCACAGTCTGTAGGGCGGGGAAGCCCGGGCTGCCGCCGCCAGAGCCCCGGGGGCGATCAGAGCCGCCCGCGCCGTCCCCAGCAAGAGCGGACACCGGCCGCGCCTGGAAAGCCGATGTAGAACACCCGAAGGCGGACAGGGGGAAATAAGAGGGGACGCAGAAGGTAATAACGGGCCCGCATAAGACGAACACCCTCCGCGCTAAACGAAACGACGCAGAAAATCCTCCGGGGTTACCGGGAAGTTGGGACAGAGCCCTCGGCAGGGAAAACCCCAAATTAGGCAGCAGCGGCTGCCGTGCGGCCGAGAAAATCCCGAGTCGCGACCAGCGGAGGAATCCGGGCAACGAAACTCCAGGTCAGTAAAGTTTCGGCTGAACAAAGTTTGCAGCTCCGAACAAAACCCAGAGTAATAAAAACGCGAAGAGGTTCGAGTGCCGGGATTTTTCTTCAGTAGCCTCGTGATTTTAAAATAAAACTAAAAATCAAACAAAAGAACGGTCTCCCCGCTGGGTATAGCCTTACGTTTGAGTAACACACTTACGAAATTTACCTCTGCTCCTAACAACGAAAGGAAAAGTTTGGGCATCGCTACTATGGAAGAATCAAAATGTGGGGGGTAATATAGCAACAACTTCCAATAAAAAACTCAAAATTTTACTTCGCTTTAGTGGGAAAGAAAAGCTAAAGGAGGAGAAGGAAAAGGCTTATCTTGGGGGAAATATTAGTCTCCATTATTGTATATTAGTCTCCATTATTGTGAGCGCAACTTTTCAGTGGCTTAGCTATATACACACGCAGGTCTCGAGCAAGGAGAAAAAGTAAATAGAGCAGGAGAAGGAGCGGTAAAGAGACAGACAGAAATATAGGTCTTTTTGTTGCGCTTTGCAACGAAAACGGGGAGGGCGCGATCCAGCCCCTCTGGGTCTGCTTTGCCTGCGGACCGATCGCGTCCCGGTCCGTCCCGCAGCCCGGAGCTCGCCTGCGCTCCTGCGGGAGTCAGCGTGGGGCACCCGGGGCTCTGGGAAGCCAAGCGCACAAAAAAAAAATCACCCTTTTCGCCCTCTTTTCGTTTGAGGGTTTTCGGGTTTTTTAAACAGCATTTCCTTAACTAAAAGCATATTATTGCCAAGAACTCTAACAATATTTTCTAAAGCCTCGGGAAGTTTGAGAGCAACAGGCGGAGACACGGCGAGGGTGCTTTGCCCTATGAGTGTCTGCGCCCCTCCCCAGCCTCGCACGGTCCCCCCAGGCCTCCCGGCTGCCGCCGCCCTGACTGTAAACCCCGGTGCCGGCCAGCCCGGGCCGTGTCCCGGTCAGACCTCGCTCCCTGCCACCGCAGCTGGGGTTTGCCCGTTCCGGGCGGGCGGGAGGGGCTCACCTTGGGCTTGCTGCCGCCGATGGCCCCCGGCCGGATGGAGCCCGTCTCCTGGTACCTGCAGAGAATTTTGGAGACGCAGCCGTGGGACACTCGCAGCTGGCGGGAGATGACACAGGGCCTTATGCCATGGTGGGCCATCTCCACTATCTTGTGCCGGATATGGTTGGGTAAAGGCCTGCCATTGATAAACACTCCTCCGAGCTGATTGACTCTGCCCTGGCCTAGAGGGGTAGAGACTAGAAAAGGAGGGAAGGGAGGCAGGGGGGTAAATGGCGTTAACGTCTCCTTCGAATCTTGCTGCGTCTTTTTTGTTGTTGTTGTTGCTATAGTTTTTTTTGCCTTTTCTTTTCTATAAAACAACCCACCCCCGCCCGCCCCCCNCCGCCGCCCTGACTGTAAACCCCGGTGCCGGCCAGCCCGGGCCGTGTCCCGGTCAGACCTCGCTCCCTGCCACCGCAGCTGGGGTTTGCCCGTTCCGGGCGGGCGGGAGGGGCTCACCTTGGGCTTGCTGCCGCCGATGGCCCCCGGCCGGATGGAGCCCGTCTCCTGGTACCTGCAGAGAATTTTGGAGACGCAGCCGTGGGACACTCGCAGCTGGCGGGAGATGACACAGGGCCTTATGCCATGGTGGGCCATCTCCACTATCTTGTGCCGGATATGGTTGGGTAAAGGCCTGCCATTGATAAACACTCCTCCGAGCTGATTGACTCTGCCCTGGCCTAGAGGGGTAGAGACTAGAAAAGGAGGGAAGGGAGGCAGGGGGGTAAATGGCGTTAACGTCTCCTTCGAATCTTGCTGCGTCTTTTTTGTTGTTGTTGTTGCTATAGTTTTTTTTGCCTTTTCTATAAAACAACCCACCCCCGCCCGCCCCGCCGCCCCGCAGCTCGCCCGGGGCCCGCAGCTCCCGCGGACACCCCGCCGCCGGCCCGGCGGGCAGGGCAGGGAGGCGGCCGTGGGCTTCACCTGGTGCACTCCGC
>VZRM01002344.1:2384140-2398956 GCA_013397955.1 Grantiella picta | reverse complement strand
TCGCCGGCGGGAGCCGCCCCCGCAGCACGGCCCGGCGGGGCTCGGAGCTCTCCCGCAGCCCCTCCGCCCTGCAGCGCTGCGGGGAACGCGCCTGGGTGCCGGGAAGCCTTTTAATCCTGGAGTGCATTTTTTTAAATCGTTCTGTTGATTTTAACGGTTGATGAGGATTCCCCGCTATCATTATGTTTTGGGACCGGCGGTTACAATGACAAGACACTCTTTAGGCACGAACCCGGCCGATGAAGGGTTAATATAGGAAGGCTGGGTGACATCTCATACACCGCAGCTCACAAGCTAACTGATATTTGACTGCTTTTCGGAAAGAACATTTTGTGCACTGTGATTCTCTTTCATTATGCACACTGAAAAATAAAAGGTATTTTATTCTGGAAACTGGACGCGGAAGGAGCTGTGATGTTGTTATTTACATCCTGACATTGCTATACAGTTGAGAGCTTTCACCCAGTTTAATGAAAAACCATCCAAGCAGTGAGATGTCCATAGCTGGCAATCTCATATTGTCATATTGCCAATATATTGTTAAACAATCTGATAGATTTCACTAAATCAAAGCCTGCACTGTCTCATCAGGGAACTCTCTGGGGTAACTCCTTTATCTTCAGGTGTAGCAGAGGCCATAACAGTGGTTATTTCTCTTCGTAGTTCTGAGGACAGCTCTAGGCAAGTTAAGGCCCATGTTTCAGGTACACTGCATTGCCTTGCTGTCTTGCTAAAGCTGCATCTTGGGCATGTCGACTCTGGACTGAGAGCTGTGTCATCTTGGACACCTTCTGCTCTCCTCTGCCATGTGACAGAGCTGGATCAGGGGTACTTCACAGCAAATGCTAAGGAAAGCTCTCTCCTCAGTGCTGGATGCTTCTCTCTGTCTGCGCTAGGACTTTGTTCTTGAGCTCTGAGCATTCTTGAAGAACCAAATACAGTGGGGAAGCCACGTGTTTAGAAAGACTGACTTGTTGGAAAGATGAAAAGCCACGTATTTGTAAATTGTGATGACATATCTAAAGATCGTCCTAGCAAAAGTGGGAATGTAGCTTAGATTACCATAAACTGAAATAGTGGGCTAAAGTCAAACAGGGAAAGTAGAAATGTTTTCTGTACAGAGAGACATAATTTTTATTATTTATCCCAAGAGATGATTTAAAGTCCTTTAAAAATCTTGGTTGTGTCTCTAAAAACAAGAAGGAAGGCGAATTTTGCTGTCGCTGTCCAAGATGAACAGCTGCTTGGCCTGTGGAGCCAAAAATCACCCTTTTTTAAAAGCCTACACTGGTTTGCAACCTCAGAGCTAATCTGCCTGATGAATTTGGACTTTTTCATCTGACTCTTTAATCTAACTCTACCATTTTTTAAATGAAATCTCTTTGTATTTACTCAAGCATTCTTATATTCTAATATGTATGTTTCTGGTAGTTTGTCTATTTTGGTTTTGTGGGGTTTTTTGTTTGTTTGGTTTGGTTTTGTTTTTTTTGGTGGGGGTTTTCGTTTTGGTCTGTTTTGGTTTGGTATTTTTGCTTGCTACTGTTTCCCAGTTAGCGTCATCTTCCCATTTAATTAGTTCACTGTTAAAAGATGTATGTCAAATTATCCCAGGCACCGCCCTTCCCTTTAATATAATTGCCACTTTGATAACCCTACAACTTCCAATAATTTTCAAAACACATGAAAGTCCTTAGATCCACACAAATATGAATTAATTTTTCAAGTACATTTTTTTATTTGAGGCACTGTATCAAATGCTTTAATAAGGTCCAGATACATCAGCTGCATTTCTGGTTCAAGCTGCTTTGCCCCTGCCTTTTGTGTTCTGAGTTTTCTTATCTGATGTTTATCTGCCTTGAGGTCAACTGAAACTCCGTCTAATAAGTATATGAAAGTCAGCATTGGGAAAGCTTCCTGTAATTCTGCTATGGAAACTGCACAGAATAGAAGGGGAAGTTGAGCATGACTGGAAAAATAAAAATAATTAAAGAAAGCTAAATGCAAAATTAGGATTAAATTTACTCTTTTCTTCACTAAAACTAAGAACGAGAAAAACTGGTGTGTAGTCACAGCAACTTCCTTGTTCACAATTAGCCCTGTGAACACAATACCTCAGTCCCACACGAGCAAGGTTATTCCGTGCTGTGCAGTCCCTAGAGAGCATTACCTAGCACAGCATGTAAGGTGCGTGGTCCTCACTCCTGGTGAGCTGCTGCTTTGTTCTGGAACAGTGCAACTCCTCTGCAGCTCTTTGTGTCTCCAGTGGCATTTGCAGGTTCTGTCCTCACCCTCCTGCTAGCGCAGGAACTCGTGTGATGACATGGCAAGTCAGTTCTTAGACACAATCCCTTGGAACACTTCTTACTTTTTCAATGAGTTTTTCTGCTGGGGCAGCTCAGCTCAGCAGGTTGTTGCCTGGCTGCATGAGGTCTGCAGGCAGTGTGAGGGAAAATGCCAGTGGCTGTGTGGTCAGGGAGGAAACGAGGCTGTCACTGCAGTGTTGTTGGATTTATGTACATTTACCTTACTATGGAACAAAGGCAGGAATGATTTCAGCCCTTCTGTTTTCATCCAGCATCTTGTCATGTGTATATTCTAGATGTGTCGCGGGAGGGGATAGTCCAGACTGCTGTGACAACCTGAAGAATCAGCTGTGCTCCTCAATCCCCTGGCAGCTGATTGAGCCTGTGATTCTTCACAGGCAGAGGAGCTGGACCATGAGTTCTGGAAAACACCTCTGTGATAAATTTAAAGGCTTCCTAGGCCGGGGTTGAAGAGATGAGATATTTCTTCAGATTTTTGGAGAAGTTACCGTATTTCTGGAGATCCAGGTGCATTCTCTCTTTTAGTCACTTTTTTGACAATGAGCATTTATTCTTTGGATTGTCAGTTTGTAGGAGCTGTTCTTTAGTGAGAAATATATTAGTTATTGTAAAAAACCCAGACTGTAGCTGAGCTGATTACAGAGCTGACTTTTGTCTGAACCACTATAGGAGATTTTGGATGTTATTCAGCATAAGTTGTGTTACAAATTCAGAGCAAAAGTGGCGAGCAACCCTTACAAAAGACATTTTTCCACTTAATCATTCTACAGCTGGTAAGAACTGATTTTAGGTGTTTTAAGTATTGGGCCTGATTTATCCTGTACAGTGTGCCAGTTTCATGCTGGTGCAGGACTTGGTCTAAGAAGAGCTGTAACAGTATAAATGAACTCATTGATGAGTCAACTCCAAAACCTCATGGAAGAATCCCCCTGTTTTTCATAAGGGACATATTGACATACACCCCTGCAGCAATAATGTCATGTTAAACCAGTTTAATTCCACAGAAAGTCTGAGTTCTTATATGATAGGTATATTTTTCACTTTTGATGCGTGGCAAAAGATGTGCCTTATTTTTGTGTCCTATCATTGCATAATAGGATGCTGCAACATCTTCTGCTTTCTTCACGTTAACATTTTGTTTCATATAAAGTATTTCTGAATAATTTATAATTAAAGTGCTTTTTTATCTTTTCTGTATTGGATATCCTGTAAAAGCTATTGCATATGTGGTCTATTGCATTCAGTACTGAAAGGAACGTTCATTTTAAATAATAATTGAAGGCCATTTCAGGGAGATGAAAAAGAGAAAATGGATTACAATTATGAACAATTCTACATCAGTCACAGCCATGTGAAAATATGTTAATCTCTTAATGTGTATAATATGAAAGATGCAGAAGTAGATACAGGAATACGTTTGACACCACTCTTCCCCCAGAAAAACCTTTTCTTGTGAGGTCTCTGCTTTCTCTTTTCTCCCAGGTTAAGCTTTAAGCTTCTCCTCCTCACCCAGTGTTGACCTGCAGCTCCAAGCACAGACACACCCTTGTTGGCATCAGTCTGATGCCAAATTGTGCAACAGGTTTATTGGCAATAAAAGGGTGATGGCTTAAAGCTGGGGGTGATGCGTGATTTCTGATGGGAATAATTTCTGGTTGTTCCCATCCTTTTATTTCCCATAATGTGTTTTCAGCACATCCCAAATAGGTAGCTACATTACAAGCTTTTGTTAAGAAAAGATGAGGAACCATTTGAAATGGTGAGGTTATATCCAGTAGGTGCAAAGCTTTCTCAAACAGCTAAGTTTAACAGCAGCAAGGAGATCCCCTTTTTTATTAATGGCTCTTTGGAGCAGCAATTGTGTTAGGGCAGATCTGCCCTGAGTGCAGGGGTTGAATTAATCTCTTAGAAAACAGTATGTAAATTGGTGCAGCCTTACAGGTTGGCTGCAGCTTTAGGAACAAATGTACTTTTATGAAATTTACCTTCTCCTAAGTGAACAGCACTTCTTCAATTGCTTTGGTGGTAACTGAATCAGGAATCCAGGAATTTGATTCTTGGATTTAATTGTTGGGGTTTTGTTTTTTTTTCAGAAAGGACCAAACTAAAAAATAAAAAAAAAAAAAAAAAGAGGGAAACCTCAGAGAAGTCTTTTGTTTTAGCCAGCACTCTGTTCTCTGCACTTCAGAGCAATAGTGAGAATTTAATCCAACACTGGCTTCTGATTTAGGTGTCAGTGTGGGGCTGGCAGAGCCTGTTTGGGCTTGCTTGGAGCAGCAGCGTCTGCTAGGAGAGAAATTTCTGCAGAGCAGGGCATTTTGGGATGCAGGACTGCTGTGTCTCAGTGGCACCTTGGGGCTCAAAACTGTGGTTACATTGTCCACAGCAAAGCAGCTGGGTGGGAAAATATATAAAAACAAAATGAATAATTGTTATAAATGTTGATTAGAGTAATTAGTGAATGCCAACATTGCTATTAGCTCTCGGGCAGTTACTTTTTGCTATCCAAATTGTCCTTGCATTGCACTGACACAGTCTGTGGAATCACTTTAAAAGATTACTTAGTCTTTGGGAGCTGTGTTTAGAAGACACAGTGCACATTCCAGCTACTCATTTTATTACAGGATATCACTGGTAACCTTGAGTTAAAGTTGGGGTGGTTATCTCTGAAGTGAAATCCTGAGCCAGTGAATCTGGTTAAGAATTTTTGTCATCAGCTTCAAAGTGACCAAGTTTTTGTCCTTGATAATGACAGGGACATATTTTTTAAGACAGCTTGGAAACAACTACTATTGCTCAGACCGCAACATTATGTATACATGTTTGAATAAATTCAGAATGAAAAACAGATGAAGAATTGAGGAATTTTTGCATTCATACTATTACACAGATTCAGATATTAAAGTTAGAATTTGTTTGTTTGTTTTGAGCTGAAGTGAGCACGTGGAAGTTGGTTTGTTGATTTTTTTATCACTTGACGTAAGCCTAAAACCTACCTGAATATGTGCAACCCTGGAGAAGCCTAGCCTCTGCTTTTAAGAAAGGTATAAGTCAGAAAAGCCAAAACCAAGTGCTAGGGGTGAATTAGGAACAATTCTAGATGACAAGAGAAAACATTGCTCTGTCGCTGTATCTACCACATGCTGAGCACTGTGTGCCCTTTGGTGCCTTTCTTTTAGGGAGAAAAATATACAGGCAAGAGCAAGAAGGAGCAGGGATTGGGAAGATCTTCCTTATGAAGGAAACCCGACAGAGCAGGACTGCACAGCCCCTGGAAGAGATGGCTTCGAGGGGATACAAGAGCAGTTTGATTAATTCTGCTGAAGGAGCCAAGTGCCTCAGACACAGTGAGCACATCCCCAGCCCTACAGGGGATGCAGACTGCCAAGGGATGCTGCCAACTCCTGAACTCACTGCCAGGGGTGACCGTAACTCTAGAAGGAGAGGGAGATCTGATTTGTTACTTGGCATGCTCCTGCTGGATTGTCCCTGCTGCTGGCCCACTCCTTTTCATAATGTTGGTAAGGAAGCTGAGGAGCTTGATTCTGAAGGGTTGATTCGGTATTAAGTATTTTGTGACAAAACTAACAACCGGGATGTCTCTCTGATGGAAAAGGATTCTCTCAGGATGTAATCTTTGCAGGGAAAACTCTTTGATCAGCTAAAAATGCCATTCTAGCTAAGTCAAGAAAGAGATTCCTTCACCCTAATTTAAAATCTAAATTACATTAATTGAAGAGTATATGGTTCCTGAGTTTTATGAGTAAGAATAACTGAAAATTAATTAAATTGCCTTTTTTTGTTCACAGTTGTTTTCCCCACAAAAATATGGACTAAATTTGTAGACACAGTAATAAATACCAATTTGAAAAAATTCCACAGGGTTCATTGCAGTAATTCTAGTTGCACCTTCCTGAGTGAATGCAGAATTGGGCCCTCTGTGCACAAGTTTTCCACATTCAGACCTGAGGGAATACAATCAGGATCCAGGCTGAGGTTCCATTCCAGATCAAGTCTTTCATATGCAGATTATAAAATCAATAAAAAACAAGCTTATTTTGGCAGTGACTTCAAAAGAGAGTTTTGGATGATTTTATCAACAACAGAAGAGGCAATTCATTCTTCATGCTAGAAATCAGCATATATCTCATTTTAGAAGATGTGATCTATACTGACTGGGGGTTTTCGTGTAGAGAGAAAAATACCTTACTTGTGAGAATTTTTCTTAGGGCCCCTTGAGGTCTCTGTAAACATTTCTGCCCTCAAAAACCTTATCCCGTAATCTCAGAGAAACATTTTTACCCAACATGTTTAGATCAATATTTTTGGTTTATTTATTTATGTTGTCTTGTCTCTTTGACTGCCTGAGGCTTCAAATAAGATTTCAGAAGTTCATCCCAAGTTTTTGTATTAATTCTGCTGGAAGCTTGAACATTGAGTTAAGAGTTGTGGTTTGGATTTGTAGATGCTAATGCAAGAAAGCACCCAAGGAATGCAACTTCTCTCAACTCTTGCACTGCAAGAGACCTCAGAACCACTGAGGAATGGAGTTAAAACGTAATTTTCTCTTCAGCCATTGCCAGGAATGCTGCCAGCCAGATGGCTGATTCGTGGTGGATAGTCAACAATCATAGTTAAGAGTTTGGTGTGTGCTGCCATTGCTTTTCAAAAGTGCATATTCCCCAAATGAGCACAAATAAATAGAGAGATAATGGGGTGGGCATGGATGTCTTCTCTAAAATGATCACTGGATGTCTCAACTTTTGTTAACTTGCACAGTGTGTGTGCCAGAGCCACAGTAAATGCTGTCCTAACCTCCCCCCTCCCAGAGTGTGCAGCAGCTCCTGTCAGGTGTGGTTGAACACCTCTCAGATGACATCTGACATTCAACAGCTTGATGCAGAGGAAATATCTTACTAAAATACTTTAAAATAATATTAAAATAACCGTACATACAGTTGATAGGGTTTGCATTAAAGAGAGATAACAAAGTACGGCCATAATTCTCTCCTGCAAAAACAAAAAAGCTCAAAAAAAACCCTAGCCACCATTTGGTGATATTTAAACACATTTCAACAGCAAAATGTTTGGTCTGGAATGAGGTATAGTAGAAAATGACTCCTACTTTAAGTTATTAGATGTGAAAGATCGTTTATGACTCCATTCTGAAGAGGGATGAGGGAGCTGCCCAGGCAAGCCCCTCCTCAGTCTGCTTGTGTCCAAATTCAGTGATGTCTCCACAAAGGGATCTCTAAATGCTGCTTAACCCTGCATTTCTGTCTTCCAAATGGACCCCTTTTCCTTTTTTTTCCTTCCTCTGGTCCAAAGATGGCCTCATTAAGGGTTTGCAAACTGCTTCAGAAAGCAAGGGCAGGACAGGCTCAGGCTCTGGAAACACGCTGGTCACACCTGAAAGAAACAGTCATCTTCACTTATCCATGTATAAGAACAGCAGTGCCCTTGCTTCATCAGCAGCTGAGTATTAGTTGCTAGAATCAGGGCAAATTCACACAATTATAAAGGTTTTTCCCACTGCCCTGCACAGTTAATTTCACAGCTTCTACTGTTTCAAGTGGATAACTTGTACTCTTTTTAATGAATCAAGACAAATGCTGTCAGACCTGCTAATAATTGTTTCTATCTACTATACCTTAAAAAATGTACATATGTATGCTTTTTGGTTTACTGCCAGTCAATCAATGTTAAAGCCTTGACATATGGATGTGGGATTTTTTGCTGCCTTTAAAGTAGGATCAATGACATTAAGGTTTGTCATGTAAATAGTAGAAATAAAGCAGAAAAACCCAAGAGCTATTTATGATTTTAGGATGACATCTGTAACGTGGGTGGCATAGAATGAAAAGTAGAGAATTTCAAAGCTGTTCATAGTTGAATGAATTGACTGAACATATATTTTTTAGTGCGTTAGTTATCCAAAGCTCATGCATGCAAAAAAATAAATCAGCTAAAGATAAAATAAACTATGAACTGGCTGCACAAATCTCAATCCATTTCTTTGCTCATTTTCCATTCCCACCCTTTCTTCTCTGGACTGTTCACTCCTGAACAGGCTTTTTGCTGAAACTCATAAAGTGGCTGAAAAAACATAATTTAAGAGGTCAGCAGTTCCTAGCAAAAGCCTCTGTTGACCTTGACAGGATGCTTTTTGCTGGCTGAGTCTCTGCAGGGACCAAACAATCCTGCTGGCCAGGCTGACCTGCCCTGGCAGTGCCCAGCTCTGTGCTGCAAATAGATTTTAGAGGAAAGAAAAGAACCCTCAGTCTGTTGCGTTCCAAACAAGTGTTTGGCAGCAGTGACTCACACTGCCATAATGCAGGGATAAACATTTGGAAGACATAAAGCTGCAGCTTTAGAGATGATGGCAGGAAGTTTGATGCATGGAAGGAGACACAAAGGAGAAGCTATCCCAAGGGGCAGGACAGAGAGGTGCCTGGATGTCAAATCCATCCTCTGCCCTGAGCAGGAGGCAGAACAATGGAGAAGATGCTGTATGAGGGCATTTGGAATTGGTCTCTGACAGGGCAAGACAAACTACTGCTCCCCAGCACTGGGGAGCATCAGTTGTGCCCCAGAACAGGTACAGGATTAAATTCAGCATCTCCTGTCCCACAGTTTTGGTGCAGTTTTGGGCGTTAGCAGCTGACTGCTCAAAGGCAGCACACTGCTCAGGCTTCCTGCTGTGCACGTGGGCTCCGAGCAAAACTGACTTTTCCAGAATAATGGCTTTCTTGAGAGAAAAGGCTGTTGTAAAACGTAGGGTATTACTCTGTATTTGATAATAATTACTCGAGAACTGTAATCTTGTCTCCATTTTTACACTTGCTGAAGGAGGACTCATTGCAGAGCCCATGCCAGGAGATGTCTCAGAATAAAGCAAGCAGAGAGAAAGGATGTTTGCCCAGCTGTGCCCTTCCAGCAGGGCTCTTGTCTCTTCAGCCAAGCTGTGCTACCAGCCTGACCACGTCCAGGGGAGCTGGCTGTAAGCATCTGGAGCTGCTCACCCTTTGCATAGACCCTCCCAGGCCCTTGTGCAGCAGTGGTTAACAGAACCTGCTGAATTCCCTTGTCTTTGTGCCATCCCTTCAGTGCAGGCACTGACTGCTGTAAGCAGAGATCACCAGAGGAAAAAAACACTAGGAACCCTTTCCACAGTTCCAAGAACATTGAGGCAAGGCTCAACCCAGAGAAAGAGAAGTTTTTACCATTTCAAGCCTAGACTGCTGTTGAGACAATCAGAATTTTTTCCAGAGGGCTGGTATACAGTGTTTTAAATAAGATAATCAGACAGGTCAACTCGTATGATAGTTAAGTTTTTAAAAATTCTTAAGGGTTAAGTTTGACATTTCAATAAAACATTATTAATTCTTCTTCTGCTGTTGTTTCATGACACACTGCAATAGCAAAAGTCTGGCGTAGCCTACAAATAACCAGAAACATTGTGAACACCTCAAGGAATTTCACAGTAGATATGCATGCAATTGAAGTGTCCAAGTGATATGGTGCAGAATAATTATTTAAATAACATGCTAATCTTCACTGGAAATTAGCAATACCATTTCAAGCAGTGCAAATCATAAGCAATTACATGGAATTATCTGGTTACTTACACTGCAAACAGAAAAGTTAATTATTCCTGCCCAAGACAGCAGCCACAGCTTCAGCACATTCCCTTTTTTGCAGTTTTTGGAGATGCTTTCATCTTCCCAAGTTCTAAAATGTGCTGTGCTTTTGTACTTACATTCTCTAAAACTGAAAATACGACCACATATATACAAAATAATGATATTATAATAAAATTATGTGAGAATTACTAATAAATGGGTCTACAATTCCATTTTCCTCCATGCCTAAAGTTGTAGGACTTGAGCAGTTTGGACCCCAAAGGACTGACATGTTTAACACACACTGTGTGCTGAACACAGGTTCCTACTGCTGCAGAGCAAAGCCTGCAAAACTTTGTGATTCTTTCTTTGTTGACTTTTCCTGAAAATTATTTCTCTAAAAACATTTCTTCAAAATGGGTTTTATTTGAACTTTGATATGCATTCAATCAAAAGCAAAAAATTAAAGTGCTGTGGAAACCATAGATTCTTGTGTGTTGGTTTCCCAAGGGCACTTTCTACAGAATTGTTTCAACTCTTCAGCATATTCAAAAATCTTCAGTTCTTCCAACTAATCTGAGAAATCTCCATTTTGTCGCCTGCAAGGTTAGTGGGTGGTTGGGTCTGACATTCAGTACTGAAAGTCTCAGATCCAAAATAATGTGTTCAGTAGCTTGTCAACTAGATATAATGAAAGAGCAAAAGTCTTATAAAAAGAGTACTTGTAACTTGTGGTATTAAAGCATGCAAATTTAAATGGCTTCTTTCTCAGTATAAACAGTAAAAAATGGCTCTTTGCCTACTGCGGCAGTTTCAGTGGAGGCTTCAGTTTGTTCATGTTCCTGTCACTTCAGCGGGTTTTTGTTTGGAAAACTGCAGTTCTGACAGTTGTGTTTGTAACTAATAATGCACAGCAGCCTCAAAGGGATCTCAGCTGAAGTAACTCCAAGTGTGATCTTCCACAGTGAGGTGTGGTTGCTGTCTGGAGAGTGACAGTGAAAGCTGTGCTCATATTTGCTCCTCCAGACCCATTCCCTCAGCTTACGAGTGAAAACAAGGCTTCTCTGGCTGTCAGGATTGCAAACCCAGGCTGGCATCTGAAAACTGAGCTGTGCGCTCCTAGCATCATCATCCACCCCCAGTCCTGGCATTTGTACATCACTCTTAACTTTGTTGATGCTGGAGGCAAAATTATCCATAATCATGACAGTGACACTCGCTGTTGTTAAGGAAATGCCTTCAGCACAAGGCACTATTCTCAGCTTTCTCAAAAGTTATCCTTTGTATTCTCATCTTTCATGTTTATCCTCAACCCAGGGGTGATTTTCTTCCCTTGTGAAAATGTAGCTGAATACTGGCCAGCTATTAGTGAGGTATTTTGGCTCTGGATGAGGCAGTTTCACTAGATAAAGCTTTGAAAAATTTTTTGCTACTGGACAGTTTATAAATAGCCTCTTTTAAACACTCTCAGAATCCTAGGCCTTTGCAGTGACATTAATTCCGCTGGTTTTACAGAAAGTTGCCTTTCTAAATCTCTGGAAATCTGTATGGGCCACACAAAGTGCGGGACAGTTCTTGATTTTTTATTTGTTAAATTCTGGGGTTTTTTTCTAAAGCAAATCTTTCAAGGAGACAAATCCTGAGTATTTTTCTTGCCTATCAGAAGTAATGGGAATTAGGTCTCATGAAAAGACCATTAGAACATTGTTCTAAAAGGGAATAGAAGGTGAATGGTTCATACTCTTGTTTTGAGCAAGAGTAAATAAGCTCATTCTGTGAGCACTACAGAGCGTTAAAATAAAGGTTATACACATTCTTACATTTTCACATTACTAGGCATTTTCAGTCTTCTGCCCTTGCTTCTCTCCTCAAACCCTCCATCCTCTCTGTGGCCCAAACATCTCCCAGTGATGTGCTGTGGTTCTTCCTACCATCCTCTATTCCATCCTGGAAGCATCTCTATTTCCCTCGTCCTGGTCCCCCACAACCACCCTGCTGTATCCTGCAGCTGCATCTGTATCTGTTTGGTGCTGGATAGACAAGAGGCAGAACTGCCTGGAAATAAGTGTGTCCTGACTGGGGTCATCAGGCCGCTCAATGTCTCTGCTATTCCACTGTCATTTTACCCTAAAACCGCTGGAGTGCAAGTCTGGGGAAACCTCTGCTCCTGTGCTGAATGTGGTTTGTATTTGCCAGATGGTTAAAAAATAGGTTGAAGGGAGGTGATGATTGGATTGATCATTATCTTTCTAAGAAAATGTCCAAAAGCCATTAATGAGTTTTCTCTGTGTCCTAAGCCTACAGGCTATGAAGATGACGAATGGTCTGGCAGGGAAGTCACGAGAGAAAGAGCTGAGGTCACTTGGCTTGTTCAGCCTGGAGGAGACTCAGGAGGTTTCTCTGGAGGAGAAGCCTCAGCACAGTCTGCAGTTTCCTCACCAGGGGAAGCAGAGGGACAGGCACTGATCTCTGCTCTCTGGTGCCCAGTGACAAGACCTGAGGGAACAGCAGGAAGCTGAGCCAGGGGAGGGTTAGGTGGGACACTGGGAAAACATTTTTTACCCAGAGGGTGGCTGGACACTGGAACAGCTCCCCAGGGAAGGGCTGATGTCCCTGAGTCTGCCAGAGTTCAAGAAGCATTTGAACAATGCTCTCAGACAAATGGTGGGACTCCTGGGGCTGTCCTGTGCAGAACCAGACTTTGACGATCCCTGTGGGTCCCTTCCAAGTCAGGATATTCTATGATTCTATGCAATTGAACCTGAAATGTTTCCTTCACTCCAGAAATCAGTCTATATTAGGAACCTAACTCCCACAAATTCCTTCCCTTTCCACAGCAACAAAAGTGTCTCAGGCTTCCATTTTCGGCTCATGCAGTACTTGTAATTGCTCACACTGATTCCAAGACATGGACAAGGCATATTAAAATCAACAATAAGTAGAAATTTCTCCCTTATTTTCCTGTCTATTAAGTTTAGAGTAAGTTTGATTAATGACACCTCAGTCATCCTGAATTCTTATCAGATGGATGCTCACATCCTCACTGAGACACACTCCCACTAACCTAGGTGTGCACCTGATTTAGGGAGAAGCTGGCTGTGAATAGTTAGTTCTATTTTAATACCTGGGAAGTATTATAATATCATAACTATGTAGGCAGATCAGATAAACGTTGACTTGTGGTTGACAAAGAGCTGTTTTAAAATACCCACCAAGTGCTGGCCCTGTCCATGCACTTTCATTCCTGCTTTCCACTGTGTCCCTGGATGAGATCCTATCCCACTGGCATCAGTGGCAAGACTCCCAGCTGCACCAGCAGGGCTGCAATTTTACTCTTCAAATTAACATGTTAAACACTTTTGTATATGTTGTCATATACATGGACAAAATAAGAATGACATAGTTTTGAAAACTCTGTAACACAGTGAAAATAACCATTAAGAGACTATGATTTGAATGCATCCAGCTTTACATGCACAGAAGTCAGTATATGTAGAAGGAATTAAGCAATATGAATGCAATTTTTAATTGAAATGCCATGCCTGTGGATTTTTCACATATCCAAGAAATGAGAAAAATAAGAGAAATATTTCCCAAATGCTTATGAGTGTACCTAGTAAATTCTGTAGCAATTAAAAAAGAAACCCAGAAGCAAACAACAAATAATTCCCCCAAGTTAAAGAGTACAAAGACATAACCGAGTGGGCACAGGCTGCGTCCCTCCTCAGTCCCTGTGAGCTGGTTCTGCTGACGGGGGAGCCCTGTCATCACAGCCAGGGCTGAGGGTGTGCACACAGCAGCAGTGAGAAAGCACCTGAAACGTGATGTCACCTGGAGCTGCGGTTGGGCAAACCTCTAATGAGAGAAGATTGCGTTTGGAGAAGATAAAAGAAAATGAATCACACAAACAATTAGAAGAGATCTACGGAGTCTGCCCTGGAATGTGGAAGGGGGTGATGAAGAGCTGTCCCTGGGATTCCTCACAGAGGCCATGTGGCCCATGGCCATGGGTTGGCCTAGCCCCAGCCCAGGCTGGGTGATGAGATGACTCTGCCATCTCAGAGCAGTGGCACTCACAGGGCCTGGGTGAGCATTTCCTACAGGCAGCTCAAACAGTGGCACAGGGACATGGTAACTTGTTAAAAAGCAACAGAACATGGCTTTGGTTTCCAAGCGCTCTAGGAACAAAAGCCTTGGTGCAATCTTGCATAATTTGGGGTATTTGAGAATGAAAAAAAGCAACAAACTTTAAATGACTCTGTGTTGAGCAAATGATGATTGTGACATCCTTGTGCAAAATGTATTTCTGGGCATAGAAATGGGCTGTTCTAGAAAGAAAAAAAATGCACTGATGGAACTAAGATCCTAAACATTTCAAGAGTGAGAATCAGCAAGGATCACCTGTGGCAGGGTTTGCAGCCCCAGAGCTCGAGGGGCATCTTCCAAGTGATAACTCCTCTCTTCTTGGGGGAAACTCCATAGCTGTATTTAAGGGAGCAAACATTTAGATAGATATCCCTATATGTGTATGTATACATGTGACGTAGACAATATAGATGTGCAAATATTTGGGAAAGGAAATAAAAGCTGATTCCAAAACAAGACAAATGAAACCAGGGACAGCCCAGGGTATCTTTTACACCCAAGAGATGAATTGACAGGAGATTAGCCCACCTAGCATGGCATCCACATCTAAGTGTTTTTCCCAAAGTTCTCGGTGTGATTCAGGCCATTCTATCTTCAGGTTAAGAAGACAGCAGGAAAAACATCAGGGCCGGAAAAACACCAAAGACGAGGCACTCGCTGAATGTCCTGTCGTGGCCGGGCGGAGCCGCGGGGCTGGGAGCCGGGGAGGGGAAGCGCCCGGCCC
>VZRM01002344.1:2366777-2383862 GCA_013397955.1 Grantiella picta | reverse complement strand
GCTGCCCGGCCGCCGCCGGCCGAGGTGCTCCCGGCGGGGTGCGGAGCGGCCGCGGCCCGCAGGTGAGTGCGGCGGAGGGGGCCCGGCTGTGACTCAGCAGAGCCGCCCCGGCAGGGTTCCCCCGCATCCCGCCGCCCGCCCGGGCCGGTGCCGGCAGGAGGGAAAAGGGCTGGGGCTGCGAGCGGGGCGCGCTGCTCCGTGCCGCAGCCCGGCTGCATCCCGGCCCCGCCGGGGAGGTGGCTTTGGGCTCTCCGCGCTCCCCCATCGCTGGCGCCCCAGGGACCAGGCGGTCCGTGCGGCAGGGAGCTGCCTGCGGAGGGGCCTGGGGGGCACCGCAGCCTCACCCCGGAGCAGCTCTGCTCCCCGCGGTCTCTCTCCGTGCGGGGCGCACCTGCCGCGCTGTCCCCGTCCCCGTCCCCGTCCTCTGCCGCCCGCAGCGAGTGCGGCTGTGCCCGCAGCTGGCCCTGCTGCCGCCCGGCCTGCGCTGTGAGCTCCTCATCCCTGCCCTCTGCAGCCGAGGGGCCGATGGAGACAGGCTCGGCTCCCTGCGCTTCCCGCTGGCCGGGCAGGTCGCGGCGTTTCCCGGCACGGTCTGTAATTCCCTCGCGTATCAGAAGGGAGCGGGGAAGGGTATGATGCAACCCATGTGTACAGGTCGGACGACCTGCTTTTTCTCTTACTGTAATGACTTGAATTCATTAGCAGATCACTTTGTGGTGCCTTTTGGAAAGCAGGTGTGATAATGGGCTTCCAAACTCTATCTGCAAAATAAACACGGGCAAGTCGTGAATGTCACAACTCTGCCACTCCTTCCCTTTCATGCTATTTCACCCTTTCCTGTTCCACATCCAGTGTCCAGATTCCCATTTCAAGTATCTAAAATTTTTCCTTAGCTGCCGCTTGACTCTTTTTCCATGAGATGTAGTTCCTCAGTCTGTTCACTTCTGAACTACAGTAAGCTCTATTTTGGGTAAATTATGCAGATAATTCACTAAAAGATTTATTATCGCTGCTTTCTTTTGAACAGTGACATAGCTCATGTAGCAGTGTTGATACTAAAATCCTGTCCAAGTTAATGCTCCATGAATGCAGCTGCTCACCTTGAGCAAATGTTTTGGGTTTCACAAAGTAAGGCACAATTACCTAGATGTGAAGGGTGAATGCATTCTGGGTGAGACGCCACAAAACTTGGAGATAGAAGCAGAAGGGTTTCTTTCCACAGAATTAGGACACTCATTTCTGAAACATGAAAATTGGGTTCAAACACCCCCAAAATGGACATGGGAGTAATGGCTTGAACAGTGTTTCAATGAAGTACTACAATTACAAAGGCAGACTCTCTCTGTTCCTTTTTTTGGAAACTGGAAATGAAAATATCCATTCTTAACAGAAGGGTCTTCTGCAACCTGACACGAAATGAGAAAAGTGAATTTGGATCTCACTTAGGCTAAAGCCCAGACCCAGTGCTTTGTTGCTGAATGACCTGGGGTTGCCCTGATGTATCTGCAAATAAGCAGGTTTAGGAGTCTCATTTACATCGCAAATTCCTTGGCCATAAATTCTCTATGGACAGTGGTATTTTCTTGCTGTTAGCTGCAGGTATTGGCAGAAAGATGCTTAAGTGCTGCTCTTGTGTCTCCATCCTGGTGAGTTTGGGTGTCTCTGTGCTCATCCATCCCTTATGAAACTTGGGAGTTTCAAAGCACATATCATCAAGACAGCTGGTTTCTATGAAATAGTAACCTCCTCATTGCTTTGTCTTCTTTGTCACAACTGTCTTAGGTTCTCCTGTGTAAGTTCTTGGACAATGAGTAGGTTATCCCTGTAGAAACAGAGTATTTGCATTGCATGCAGTGAAGAAGGTGTGAATGGCTCACTGGACAATGACACTGCCGAAGTTCCAGGGCATTCCACCTTTCTCCAGTGCCAGCTGTCATGCCTCTGCATCTGGGCTGGATCGTGTGCCAGGCTGGCCCAGCTGGAGAGACTCTGGGGACAGGGAGCTGAGGGCTGGTAGCTGGTGGCAGTTTGGGAGGGGATGGACACACCTGGGAGGGGGAGATGCCAAACTGCATGGAGAGAAAAGTGGATTCCTCAGGAGGGTAAAAAGACAGAACAGCTCTTCATCTGGAAGTGGGAAGCTTTTAATTACCTGCATACCTTTGTGCCAGGAGTGCTGTTCCCGATTTGTCAGCATCTTCTTTTATGTATAACTTGGAGATTAAATGTNCTGATTACAGTGGTCAGCAGCACCATGAGTGGCTGTGTTTCTGAATCTCTGTAAATCAGTCCTGTCTGCCCCACAGGAGTTGCCATGAGATGAGACAGGGAATTAAATGCAGCCACAGCTGCATATGTTTCTTAAAAATTGAATCAGTCCATGTTCTTGATGTTCCTTGGCTACCAGATCATTTAGAAACACCTTTTAATAACTCGGATGAAAACCCTGGTATCTGTGGATGATACAGAATGGTTCTAGTCCAATGCACTAGCTGGATTTACATCCTGGCTTGGACTAGATATTGAATCCGTGGGCTTTTAGTGAAGAAACTGTCTGGGTTTATTACTACAGAAGATAAGATAGTAACTACTTGTAATTATCCTGTCTCTGGCTAATAGTACTTTCTTTTCTGTACTCTTTTCTATTCTTAGTTGTTTCACAAGGAATTTTTTTTCTGGAACTGCTTCAAAGGTGTCTTTTTCTGGTACTCTGTATGAAATCCTCAAGTTGTCCAATTAAAAACACCAACTTAATTCCTGAAGACTTCTCTGGTATTCTGTAAGTGACCAAATAAAGGCTGAATATATTTTAAAAGTAAAGCTCTGCTTATCTCTAATCACCCAGTGGACTTTTGCTCCTGAAATTGATAGCCTGAATGAAAGGGACCAAAGGAAAAAAATAACCTTCTATTCAAAGTTCTGTGTAGAGATTTGTTTGTCTTTCTCCACTCTTCCTTTCCCAGATGCTTTATCATCTCGAGATCTGTCTTCCTGCCTTTGAGAGAGTACAGTTCATGTTTACACTGTAGTTATTCCTTAACTGTCAGAACTGCTCTGAACTGGCACAATGTTTACAAACTGCCTGATGATATTTAGTGATTGTATGGCTCTTGCTCATGCCGTAGGTGAGGAGGATAATAACCAGGATAACAGCCAGGTGATGGCAACAGAAACAGAAAAGGTAGGTACAAACTGCACATCGATCTCAGGTGTATCACAGTCCCAAAAAATGTGGTCAATTACTTGCAAGATATTGGTGGAAGCACTGCTTTTACTGTGATGGGATGGCTGGCAATTTGAAGCATGCTTGCTCTAGAGCTTGAGTCGAGGTCTCTCTTGTGCAGTGGTCCCTTGCAATAGATTTTTGAATCAGTCTCAGAGTCTTGCTTTTTCTTTTTAAATCGTTTTGCAGGCTTACTTGGTCTCACATTGTTTCCCTTTCCATGCAGCAGTAGCTGCATGTGGTAGCTGGGGTTGGTTCAGCAGGGGAGGCAAACCCTTGTGAAAAAAGCCCACGAGCACTGCTAGGAGAACAGGCATCAAGGCTCAAGTGCTAACACTTTGTTCTCCTAGAGGATACAGCTGAACTTTTGGAAGCTTCTCAGTTTAGAGCTGCAGCTGGGGAAACATGAGATCCAGTTTCTTATTTCAATGGGCTGAGCACAAGGCTCACATTCCCCAGCATCACTCCCATGCTCTGGTACTCCATATTTACATCTCCCTTACCTGGAGTGGCTGCCAAGGGAGCTTGACTGTCCTGCAGGGGTCCAGTTTTGGGTTTAAGGTTTAAGCAGCCAGTAAGGGATAGCGTTAATCTATATGAAAGAGACAGTTTCATCGGATGGTTTTGGTGAGCCCTTAGTGACATCCTTTGGAAGATGAGAGTCGTCACATCTGAAACTCAGGTAGCATATTGCAACCCTGAAAATCTGTGAGCACTGGGTTTGCCTCTCCTCAGGGAGCAGCCTGGCATCCCCTCCCGAGAACAGGCTGCAAAGTCAGATGTGTGCTGTTTGTTACCATCTCATCTCCAAGATCTTGCTGCAGAAACACCTGATGCTGACAAAAGCCTGTGAAGCTTTGCTGATTGTAGTAGATCTCCTGTGTGGTGCCTGCTGCTGGCCAGGTGGGCACTGGCACAGGGGCACACCAGGGGCTGAGCTGGCAGCCCCAGTCCTTACACTGATGATGATGATGGTGTGCTCCATGACTCACTGCTTCCTGGCTCACAGCCTGAGTCATCTTTTTGGAGGCCACTGGACCTTGTAATGAGGAGCTGTCAGGATCCTTGGATTAATTCCAGTGCTTGGAGGTGAGCCACTTACTGCTTTATAATTCTGCTGGATGTCTCAGGCCATTAGTTCAGATATCAACCAGAATAATAAAAGCTAATCTGCTGTCGTTTTTCTCCTTTGGGTCTCTGGAGAACAGGAGTAGATTTAACAGACAGGAAGCCAGAGAGAATGTGTTCTGGAAAATTCCTTTGGACAGCCAGTTCTTTCACTTTACCTTGTTTATGCTGTGCAGAGAATGTGTATGGGTCATCTGGGCAGTGGAAGGTGACTAATGACTGCTATGGCAAGTAAATCTGAGGTCTAGGGGGTGCAGGTAATGTTGTCTAAACCATGAGATTTTTATTTAAACTGTCTCTTCACTTTCCTGCTTTAAAGGGCTTTGTATCAGTTCAGTTTAGGTAGCACCTGTAACTTCCTTTCCCAAGGTAAACTGCTATTGGTCTAGATGTTGAGGACTGTGAATGCTTTAATATGGAGCTGAATTGCTGATTTATTGCTGTTTTACTTTACTACTATATTTTGGAATATATATTACCAGATGTAAAAATAAAAAATATGTTTCATCCCTCATTTTGAAGACAACTGGCAGTTGCAAACCTCTGTTAACAGGGTTCCTTGAGCCTGTGGGTTCTGGCACACAGGAAGTGGCCACTGTCACCCCAGGCCAGGTCATTGTTATGCCTTTTGCAGCTTGCTCCACTGGGTGGAATTATTGCTGCTTACTTATGTCAACCAGTTTAGTTAGATGTATTGCCTTTAGTGTTTCCTACTAGGAAACTGCTCTTTGACTTAAATCCTGGAACTATCTGCAGGGAAAGAAGTTGCTTCACTCTGAGCTGGTGCCTGATTGTAAGAGATTAAAAAAATAGTTTAGTTGTCTGAAAATGGTATGGCATTACTCTGTTTATGTTCCAGAAGCCTTGCTGCCTCTCAGAACAGACCTCTGCCATAGAGCTAATCAAAAAAGTAACTGATTGGATTCTTGATGCTGCTGTGTAGAAATAAGTGATCAATCCATGGTGTCAAACTTCCAGGCTATAGTTAATTACAAAATAAAATCTTAAGGTGAGAACAAGTTTTTGCTCTGAAAAGAAATGCAACAGTGAAAGCCTGGTTGTCCATGGCCATTGGCCATTCCCACAAGCTTCTGTTGGGTTGGATTACATCAGGTGAAGTTAAGCTCCTGTTGAGGAGATCCCAGCTGAGGGGAGCTCCTCAGACCTGGTGTGCTGGGGGAAAAGTGAGTGAGGGTCTTCCCATTCCTCCTCCTCTGTATCTCTGGAGAACACCTTGGGTATCCAGCAGCCATTCAGGCATTAGTAACACTGACTCATTTGGCTTTGGCAGGAAGTCAAAGCTAAGAGGTGATGGTGTTGCAGGGACATGGGTGGGTGTGTGGGCAGGGTGGCCATCTATTGCTGTGCAGTTGGAAAACTGCTGTTTTGTGGCACATCCTTCTACCCAAAAACAGTTTTAGTAACACTATACCTTTGGAAATAGGAAGTACAGTAGAGTTTCAGAGGAATCTGGTATCTATTTTGAAGCTGGAATCCTCATCTTTCTGAGCTGTCTGTAATTTGCTTCCTCTGGTTCTTAACTTGTGTTTCCCTCCCTCTGTCCACAGACACTGATGCTACCTAATCCCTAAAATACCTTCCACAGACATTTCCAGGTGCAGGCTCTGGGTTGCACCTCACAAAATTGCAGTCTAATTCTCGTAAATTAAAATGCAATTACATAAACCTGTTCTTCCACTGTAAAACAGGGAAGAAGAAGGCTTTTCCTTCTGCCCTTCCCTCTCCTGCCTCTCTCGCCTTGCTGTTTCCACATTGCGCAAATTGGCCACTTCTTCCTGGAATGTGGGAGGATGCTGAAGCGTGTGAGAAGCTCACCCACCACATCTGCCAGGGCACCTGGAACAGCCGTGTCCAACCTGCCCAACCTCTGCCTGGCAGAGCAGGGCTCAGGGAAGGGAGGAGGGGAGCTCATCAAGGAGAAGTGCACAGCCCTATTTGTGCTGGTGCTGTGCAGCTTTTTTGGCAGGAAAATGCTGCCGATGCACATCAGCTGTTAAAAACAAAAGCATAAGAACTGGGCTTCTGGGGAACTCCTCCAGCAGCTGGAATGACCATGAGAGGAACAGCTTGCCATAGAGAGAATGCAAGGAAATAAACACAGAGGCTTTACCCTCCATGTAGGAAAGGTGCGCTCAAAAGTCTGATCATGTTGGAAGGTAGACCTATTGGAGTTCCTCAAAATTATCTGGAAGAAAAGGGGTGAAACACAGCTCTGATCCCGTGGGACCACTGTCTGAAGAAGACTGGGCTGTCTTGCCTTTTTACTAGCAACAATAAAAAGCTCCAAAGTATATGAGCTGGAAAGTTTGAGGGTTTGTCTAGATGACCTTTAAAGGTCCCCTTCCAACTCAAACTGTTCTGTTATCCTCTGGATCGTGGATGTCAACTCTCCAGATATCTGTTGAGAAAGGAATACAGGAAGCTAAATGGTCTGTGAGTTTGAGTGCCACGATGGACACCCTTTGGAGGAAAGTGATGAAGTCTCTTCAGAGCCATGTGGAAATTACTAGCTGGAAATGTAGGCGGGAGAGGCGTGCTGTCTGTGAGGTGAATTTAGAAGAAGCTGCAGTTAGGCTGGAGGATGAGAAGTCAAATAGTCTTGTCAAGCTGAAGGTATGGCTGAAAAATGACTTTTATTCGATAGGTGCAGATCCTTATTGGAGAAGCAGGTGTAGACTCAACTGCAGAATGGGAAACAATGCATGCGTAGAGATTTCATGGAGGAAAAAATGTTGTTAGAGGAGATCACAGGTTGGACGTGGTTCAGTGGTGACAAACCTCTGAAAACTGCCCACAAAATGAATGACATTGTGCAGGACTGTTCCTTCAGCACTGCTGAAGTGTCACATCTGACCTTTGGGCTCTGTAATTCAAGACAGGCATGTTAGGTGCTGTGTCTGGAAAATGCTCAGCATCCCCTGTAAGAATTACCAGGTGATTAGAGGGTAGAAGAGAGGACAGTTATGTCCTTTCTGAATCTTGTAACAACCTTCTCCTGTGTCATGCCTCAGAGGAAGGAAACAATTTGTTCCTTGTCTGCAGTAGATAAGAAAGTAGCCATAGGTTTAAATTTCAGCAAGAAGGTTTCAGGCTAGGTGGCAGGAGAGCAAAGCACTTGGAGATGGCCTGCAGCAAGCAGTGGAGTCTCCACCACTGGTTCTATAAGGACAGGTTAGACAAAATTCCACCAGAGTGATGGGAGTGTAAGCCATCCATCCTTGGTGGGCAAGCTGGGCCAGGCTTGCTTTAGGCTGTCTGTCAGGAAATGTGAGGCTGTCCTTCCAGTCAGTGCAGGCATGGTCCTTCACAAGCCATCTCAGTCTCCTTTTCTATCTGAAAGAGACTTACTTTTCTTTCTTTAAGAGGGCTTTTTTTTTTTCAGGAAGACAACATAATAAATTTTTCCTTCCTTGATTCTTCCTATTAATTGCTTAAACAAATGCTCTGTCAACTCTAGTCTCGTTATTCCACTTTATAATTAAAAGACTTGGCAGATTCTGTTGTTTCTCTGTGTGTTCCTTCAGCAGAAGGAAGGAGGCTAATCATGTTACTTCAAGAGCAATATACAGAAATAAAACCTTTAATTCAGTCTACCTACCAACTGCTAATCAGAGTGGAAGGGAAATAACATGAAGATTAAGAAAATGAAATCTTCATACTAAACTGAGGTGTCATAACTGAGTTCTGGACCCATTCCAGCTGCAGTGGGCTGGGTGTGTGTTGATGTGCAGGTGAGTGTATCTGCCTCAGCTGACCATCCTCTGCAGACTGAAGGGGAGGCTTTGGATGAACACATACTGATGTAAGAGGTGGTGATTGGGGTGAGGAATTAACTGGATGAGCAGTGTGCCCAGTGGGACAGCGTTGCTGGGAGACCTGCATGTACCTTTCCCATTTTCTGTCTGACTGGTCTCAGCCTTTGGTCTGTCAAAGCTTCCAGCCATGCCTGGTGCTGGTGGCTGTGCAGCCCTGCTCTGCTATGGCACCTTGCTGAGAGCTTTATGTAAAGGCCTTTTTTGGTGCTTGGAATGAATCAAGAAATTGCTGAAATGCTACCAGGATTCTGCCTGATTTTTGGGCTCCCCGCTGGTTCTTTACCTGAGACCACTGCAAGTGCTGTGGCTCTCTGGCTTGAAGCTTGAGCATTGTTACATCTCATGCAGTGATTGTCTTGCTTCTGCATCAGCTGATGCTTCCAGGCCACATCCCTGCTCATTATGCCAGGAGTGCCTGCTGCTGTCCCTGCTTGCACAACAGCTGGGAGCTGCATGTGTCCTCTGTGTGCTGGGCAACAAGGGCTTGCTGCCAACAGCAGAGCTGGACAAAACTCTGCGACATTGAAAGAGAATTTTCTTGTGATTTCTGAGGTTTTGGTTGGCTCTAGGTGTCCCTCCAACAACACTGTGTAAACCTGGACAGCTATTGAAAACTGGCCGCCTCATGTTCTGTAGGGAGTAAAAAATTAATTACTTGTTTTAAAGCATTTGAAGAGAGTGGGAAGCTGCACATATGTCTGACTTTGGTTAGGTGTATTTTCCATGCCTTGGGGCTCCTTGTGTGCACTTTGTGGGCTCCATGTGCTATTGTCCTGCTGTCTCCTGACATCTCTGCAATTCCTTCCATGACTCTGTATTCCTCCTTTGCTGGCTTCCCCCTCACCCCACCATGGGTGCTGTGCACCCATCCCCTCCCTGCAAGGGGCTCATGATCACACCAGGATGTCCCACTGGGGCACAGCCCCTGTTCCCCCATTCCTTCCTCATGGAGCCAAGCGTTCCAGTGCTGGTGCTCCAGGGATGGTGAATGCATAGGAGCTGGAGTGTTATTGGCTGCTCTTGGCTGCTTGTTGGATCTTCAGGAAACTCTGAATGTGTTTGACATTGAGCTGTGCAGTTGGATGGAACATTTGAAGCTCTTGATAATCATGGGTTTGGCTTTTTCTTATTTTACAAAATCTAATTACCGATACCTTTTTTTTTTTTTTGTGACTTGATAGGTTGCTTTATTAACTGGCTACAATTAATAAACATAAAGTGATGTAAAACTGTTTATGGAGAATACTGCAGTACAGAAGGCTTTTTCCCACTGGTTTTGCTCCACACAGCACAGCTCTGTGGGGCTGAATTGATTTATACTGTCTTTGTGTACAGCAACATCTAGGTTAGAATTTTTGGCTTTTTCTTTTGTGCCTGATTTTTGGTGGCTTCTCTAAATTTAGTACACTTTTTTTTAACTGCATTAACAAACCTTGAAGTGATAAGTATGTAATGTGTTAATTAGGGGCTTTGGGAGGGAAATTCCTAATCTTTTGCGAGGCAGTTCTGTTGGAAGGGAAGCAAGGGACTTCAAGAACTTCAATTAAACATGTACATCTTCTGAAAGATCCGAAGTAATTGAGAGCTGAGAACAGAGCAGTGGTTAATGGGATCTCTGGGTCAGACTCTGAGCCTTAGAAGTCTGATGCTGCACAGCTTGTCTCTAGAGACAGGGCAGGAAAAGCTGGGGCCTGTTTTGCTCTCTGACAAGAGATATCCCAGAGGAATTGCAAGGAGTAGTATCTTTGCACAGCTATCTTTTTTTTTTCCCCTAAAAATAAATTTTTAATCTCTTATGTTAGTGGTTCAGCTTCTGTTCCTTTGCTGCAGCTTTGAAGGCTAAACCTTGCATATCCACATCATTCCTAAAATGATGGATTCCTCCTCTGCTGTGTCACTGTGTGTGTTAGTGCATCCCCAGAATCACCACAGTGTTGGTTTGCCCTGCTCTGCTGGCCCTGTCATTGCTGCTCTGTAGGAATGTTTTGGGGGTTTTGCTCCAAGGAGGTTGGGTGGGTGCTGTGGCAGCACCTGCTGTGGGTGACACACCCCTGTGCAGAGACTGCAAACGTGGGATGACCTACAACAGCCATTTTCTGTGCCACTATTTCAGATGGGCAGTGTATTTATGGAGAATCACACATCCATGAGGGTTTCTTGTAGTCTGAGCACTTGAGGTTTTTCAAAATAGATATTTTACAGTTGATGAGAATTGTCATTTTTGTGGAATTACCTGTCTTCTTTGCCCATGACCGTTGATGCTTATTACATCTTGCTTCTGAAATGCTCTAAAAATTCTGGCTTTATCTACAGCCTTAATTGCTGCCCATTAAAACCTCTCTGATCCAGACTGAACGGCAATGGAGATGGATGGAGGGGCTGACTTGCTGAAAGGGCTTCAGGGATTGTGGAAGGCATCAGGTCACTGCAGTACATTAAGAATACCCAAGTCTAAAGATAGGAATTACTTAAAATTAGAGATTGAATAAATTTCTGGGAATGTTAGAAGATGGTAAATGTTCACACAAATAACAGTGGTGGATTCTTTTGCACTGGGGTTAGAATGAGAATAAAAAGGGAAGACACTTCAGAAAGCACTGCACTCTGCTTTCTGCAGAAATAGAGGGTGCAGACAGTAAATGTGAGCAAACTGCAGTCTGAAGGTGCATGGAGGAGCCTTGCTGTACTTACAGTGCTTTAGGATCACAACTGCAAACATCTCTTTATTACCATGCACTGCCGAACATCAAGTGGAGCAATTCTCTGGCATCCCGAGTGCCTGATGTGCCTGTTAGCATCATGTCACAGGTAGGCTCTGTTTGTCCCCTGCCACACACTGGCTGTGCACAACTGCTGCTCTAGAGTTAAAAAAAGGTGTTAAAAACCCAGCCAAACAAGGTGTAGGGGTATGGGTGTGTGTGTTTGTGATTTCTGATAGAAAAGGAATGGAAGAAAGAAAAAGGTTTTAAAAATCACATGGAAGGACTTGGACCTGCCTTCAGCCTGGAAATATTTTTTCAACTACCCATTTATTTTAGAACCTGATTAACTATGCTTTTCCCCACAAAACAATTACTGGAATTAGAAAGTTTTATCCCTCATCCCACGAGGCTGCAAGTATTAAAGCATTACCTTGGGGATGTGTCTGATCATCTCTGAGCTAAAGCACACAAGCACATAACCCAATGCCCTGGAGATTGATGCTTAATTGAGGAGTTAGTGGTGCCAGAAGAGGGCTTTCTGTGGGGCCGCGTTAAGTGTCACCAAATACAGTTTCAGGATCTCAGAGGGAAGCATTGGAGCTGCTAATTGCACTGAGGGTGTTTTTTAAGTGGCAGATGAGGCTTGAGACACTCAGAGTGATTGCTCTGTCATGCAGCCAGCCACAGCATAGAGCTGTCATCCTAGAGGAATTCCAGTAACTCATCTGTGGCCTCTTCTGTGACTGATAGATGGGGGAGCACTCCTCTGACCCCCGTATTTCAAAAGTGTTGACTCATCTTTTCTGTTTATTGATGCAAAAATCAATTTCAGTCAGTTGTGGTGTTTTTTACGATAGTTGAATGGATGCAACTTCTTCCCATCTTGATTTTGTCATCTCCATGCAGTTTGCCTCATCTCTGCATTAAAAGCAGATGAACAGACTGGAACTTCTAATAGCTTTTGCAATGAGTCACAAGTGCATGTCTAGACTCCTTAGGCAATTTTTATGTTTTCTCACTAGCATGTAGGATGAGAGTTTCTCTTTTGTAAACTAGTTACACAGCCAGCTCCAAGCACAACCATCTCCCTGTTTGGAGAGGTTTACAAGCTTATGCCAAAGCTTTATTTTAATTTAGTGTGTCCATGCTGAGACCTTCGTGATCCTTTCTCAGTTCTCATCTTTAGGAAATTCTTTCCTCTCATATTTACACAGCCAACTTTCATATTTTTAATTTTTTGGGGGAATATGGAGTGAGATTTGATTGGCTCCTTCGCTCCTCCCCCAAATCAAAACTCCTCTTCATCCATCTACCTATTTACCTATCTCCTTTTCTGAAGTGTTCAGGTGTTCCTACAAAATGTCATTCACTCTCCTGTTGCTCCTGCTGTCAGGATGTGAGGTTTCTTAGTGTTATCCTAGTCCCAGACAGCAGCAAATCTTTTCTAGATGCATTCAGCAAGTGGCCAAAGTCATGGCCTGAGCAATGTGTGCTGTTGTGTGTCTTCCCAGCTCTGGAGGGCTGCGTGTCTCCTGGGAACTGTAGCAGTTAAAATACTTCAAGTGTTAGTTATATTTTCCTAATTCACTAAAACGATAACATTCTTTCATTTCCAGGGTTGCACACAGAAGTATATTGTGAAGAACTACTTCTACTACTACTTGTTCAAGTTTTCAGCTGCTTTGGGTGAAGAGGTTTTTTACATCACTTTCCTTCCATTTACCTACTGGAATATAGATCACTCCGTGTCTAGAAGAATGATAATTGTTTGGTCTGTAAGTATTTCTATGATTAATTTAAACTTTAATTCTGTGTGCACAGCAAATCAATATCTAAGAATAAGAACAACCCTTCAAACAAACAAAATCCCTTCAAGCAAAAGAAGCACCAACACTATTTGTGTGTAACTCGTGTGTTCAGGGGGCAGAGCATTGCAATGCTGAGAGGAGGCGAGAGGCATCAGCTGACTCAGGGTTTCTTCATCTGTGCCACATTTTGGACTGACTTTTTTCAGCACGATCACTGATTGAGCTGCTTTTGATATGATTTGCACAGAATAGCTAGGAAAACACTTCCTTCCCAATGTGTCATAGTATTTTAGGGACCATTTTCCACCACTTTAGGAAATCTTTCTCTTATTCTAATTTCTTCTGTGTAATTTCATATAGTTCTGGCTTGGTTGAAATTACTATAAACCTGATAGTCAGGGGATGTGCAGGCTGCAGTGGAATAAGCAAGGTGCTTCTGCAGTCCCTTGAGGGGGAAAAGATCAGATTGTCTGTTGAAGACTAAGACTAAAAAGCATTGATTTTGATTAATATGAGAGCATTCACAAATTCACTGACTTCAGCATTGCTTCAGTCTTCACAAATGTGGCTTGGGGTATCCAGAATAATGTATTTCCACTGTGGCACTGAAAAACTACGAGATAATCAGGCCAAGACTGGCTGTTTTGTCACTGCCATTGCTCATGTTGGCATTGATAAGATTTTTCCACCCAAATAAAACCATTTTAGAACAAAGAAGGGATGTAGGGAGCCCCTCTGCCAGGTGGCAGACCCTGGAGGTTCAGCTATCAATCTTAAGAAACCAAAGCTTGGTAAAAACTTGGATATGATATCCAATTTTGTTTCTTTGCAGTGAAGCTTCTCTGTGATCTAGTCAATTCTGGTTAATAGTATTCTGTCTTTTGACCAAATAACATGATAGGAAATAATAAAACCAAATTGAATTGGGTCATACACTTTAAATGCACCTGGTGTTGGAGAGAAGGTATCAGTTGCTCTGTACCAGTAACCTTAGTCAACACATTTTATAAAGAAAACATGAAAAATAACTTGCAGGTGAAATTTTAGAGGTAGGTGGACACAGTATAACTAGAGTTGGGTTTTGGCCAGGAGTACACCTACAGCTTCTGGAAACGTGCCACAGAAGATGAAAATTGGTAGTCACTGCATTCTGGGTTTGCATATTGCTCAAAAAAATGAGCCTTTGGAGTTCTTTACATGCATTCCTGCAGACTTGCCTTGCCTTTTCCTTGCAAGGAGTTTGTCTGATTTTTGGCCAGATCTAGTCTGATTTAGAGTATTCAAGTATGTGATATTATGATAATTAATATTATTTTTCACTTAGTGAGATGGGGAGTTGTACTTTACACTGAAAAGGGGAAGTTGTTTTGAATACATGGCCTTGCGGAAATTTGTGTTTTTAAAGCATGTTAATTATATGTAATTGTGAAGTGGCTAAAAATGTCTGTGCAGGCCATGTGTTGATGCTATGGCTTGCTCAGCTGGGGGGTTTCCTGCTGAGTTTCACGGTGCTGTAAGTGGTGTTGGTCTATCTTACACTGTCATACAATCACAGAATGGCTTGGGTTGCAAGGGACCTTAAAAGTCATCTACTTCCATCCCCCCTGCCGTGGGCAAGCACACCTTGAACTAGACCAGCTTGCTCCAAGCCCTGTCCAAGATGCCTTGGCCATGGATGTGACATTTGGCTCAGCTGTGTGGGAAATGCCAAGGTGCCAGTGGGACAAAGCTGTGCGTTTAGCTAGCTGGGAGGGTTTTGGTGATGGAGTTTTGAAGAAATGCTCCTGAATGGATGTTGATGATGTGGGGCTAAGAAGAGCTGTGTTAGAAAGAAGTGAAAATCCAGGATTCCTGATAGTGTCTAGCAACAGCTGAGAGTGGGAGCCTGGGAAGAGCATGAAGGGACAAGTGCAGCACTCAGGCACCTTCTGCGGAAGGGTCTCATCCAGCTGGGGAAAGGATTGGTGTCAAAAAGGAAGTGCTAGGGGGAAAACAGTAGTAGTTCCCCTTTAAAGGGTTTGCTCAGGATGAGGAGAGGTTGTCAGTGAAGCTCTTCATCGAGAAGTGGAGCAGCAAGGACATTTTCAAGAGCCTGGTGCAAAGTGCAGGGATACCTTGGGGACATGGCTGGCAGGGATGATGGTGACAGACAGGGTGACACTACTGGCCAGGAGAAGTGGCCTTACCTGTGAGCTCTGGAGAAACAAAAGTGGTGCTGAAGGTGGTACTTCTTCTGTTGTTTCCCACTTAAACCTGTGAGTTTCTGCTGCCAGTTGGAAATAACAACGTCAGTGTCCCAGGGTGAATGAGGGGAGTTCCTTCCCTTAAAAATTAAAGCAGCATTAATGCTGTTTACAAAGCCTTCCTGCCATCTTATCTGTAATAGTTTATGCGGAGCCAGTCACCCCCATTTGAGAAAGATAATTTCAAACTGGAGCAGGGCCAGGGATGACTAAAGAACAGACTATTTTCTGAGCAGAGACCGAAAGCTTAGATAAATCCTTAGCAAAATGAAGCTGGAGAGAGAACGGAGCTAGCTGCAAAAACCATGGGAAGGAAGGATCTTCTTAAAATAAAAGTACAGTCACAAGAAGAAACATGCATAAGGCAGTCATAAATAATTTAAGTCAAAGCCAAAGGTTGTGAAATAGCTCTAGAAGGGTGAAGGGCAGTAAGAAAAATTATAAAGACTTTATTTCAGCAGCAGCAGAGCAGTGGACTTGGAACCCTGGAATGACTTCTCCAGCCTTGGGTCCCCAAAGCCAGCTGCTTGTGCTTTTCAGTTTAGGTGGATGACTCTGGGAAGTGCTGACTGTTGTTGCACGAAGATTTTTGGAAGCTGAAAGCAGCATGTTGTGCTCCCATGGTGCTTTGCCTCTGAGGATTCTCAGAATATATGCAGGTTTTACCTTTACCTTGGTGGACAGATGGAGGATTTTACTGCATGAAACCTGTGAGCAAGGTGCTGAGTCAGTGCTGAAGGTAGCCTGCTGTCTTTGCTTCTCTTTTCCAGCAATTTGAAGTAAACACTCTTGAACCTGCTCAGGCAAGGCTTTTTGATGCCTGTGACTCTTGCAACTTCAGCCAGGAAGTGCAGAGATGAAAAATAGCTTCACACACTCCTCAAATGTGCTTTAGATTTACTGTACATCTCTGCTCAAGAGGTGAAAGCTCACTTTCTTTTTGTTTACTTTTTCACTTTTTGCACTGCTTCAGGTTTGAAGGCTTTATTTTGGTGTGGAATTGCAGCAGTAGAAAAAATATACTTACTGTTTCAGTTTGTTATTCAGCATGCCGAAATTTCTTTTTCTGAGGTTTTTTTTTCTGACCACACCTCTTTCTAGCCTATAAAACTTTAATTTGTGCAATGTAAATAAGAGCTGGCCAGCATGGACTTTGTTGGGGCAGGTGTGGAAGCTGCTGGCATGTGACAGTGATAAGCTGCTGACTCAGGAGTAGGTGGCACCTCTGAAGGAAGACAGAGTTTGGGTGTCTGGTGATGCCAGGCTGCCTGTGCCCCTCAGGGCTCCCAGAGCAGCACTGGGTGGGACATTTTCAGCAAGTCTGAGAAAGTTCTGGGTCTGAATCTACGGCAATTTATCTTCCCAGTTTGCTTTCCAGGGCAACAGTTTCCTAAAGACTGTCAGCACTTAGTTACTCAGCAATGATGAGCTCTGAACTCCCTCTCAGGATAACCAGGAGTTTCCTCATCAGCAGGAGTCTACCTGCAATTGTGATGCCACTGATATTCCTGTGCAGTGACTGAAAACACACTCGGAACCAAACTTTGGTTTTAACAATTCTTGTGTTTTCCAGTTTTAGTGCTTTTGCAGCATTTCACTGCAGCAAGCCTGGAACTGCTGATAACCAGAGTCACTTGAAAGCCAAGCTCTTTAAAGCACCAAATGTGCTGCACAGGAACATGTAAAACTCTATTCAGGCACATAAGTAACTACATGCCAGAATGCAAAAATAAATGGTGTATGCAAGTTGATAAAGTGTTGATTGAAAGGGAATTTTGCAAGAGCTGGTAGCTGTACTCCACCCTTGAAGAAAAAGTGCCAGTGAGACTTTCATAACTTGAGACAAGCTGTGAATCATTTAAGGTAAAGTTTAAACTGGAAACCTTTTGTATTTCACTAGAACTTCCAGGTGTAACAATTTGCAAGTTTTAGGTGTTGGGTGATGAACCAGGTCAGTTTGGCAGTACTTTTTCCTCCTTCCAGGAGGTNTATATATAGATATATATATAAAAACACTTTTTTAGGAAGCTGCCCATGCTGTCTCTCTGCCTCCTGCTGCTCTTTGCTGTGATATGAATGCTGTGCTGCATGAGGTGGGCTGGAGATCTGCCTGCTGGCTTTGCTGCTCCCATCCTGACTGGGACA
>VZRM01002344.1:2310515-2366287 GCA_013397955.1 Grantiella picta | reverse complement strand
TGGGACAGCCCAAGGGTCTGAGCTTCCTACCAGCTGTATGTGACCTTGACTGTCCCATTGAACCTGGCCAAACCCTTGGTAAACGCGGAAAGTTCCTGTGCAGCCTGCACAACAGGGATGTATTTTCTGGAAAACAATAACCATGCTGGAAATGGCAGCTGCTGGAGCTCTCACAGCCAGTTACTCTCTCCCACAAGCTGTGTGTGCCTCGAGGAGGATCCCAGCCTTGGCATCTCTGCACATGGGTGCTTCAGGAGGGGATGGGGAGCAGGACGCAGTCTGGGGGCGGCTTAGGGCTCCCAGGCTGGGGTGCCTGGGGCTCCTCTGCTCTGCAGGGCTTCCTCCACCTGGGCTGCTGCCAGGGCAAGGGGCCAACAGTGCTGCTCAGTGACTTTCACGTTGTGCTTTCCTGAAGCCAAGCCTTAGTTCCTGGCACTGACGTGGGGGTAGGAGGAGTATCTCCACAAGAACATGATCTTCCTTGCCCTGTTCCTCTTTCACTCTCAACCAAGGGATGCTCGAGGGACACAGCCACAGCTGGGATCTGCTGCAGTGTTTATCTGGTCACTCAGGCTGGGGATGCTGAGAATACAACAGTGCAGGCTGGGTGCTTGGCTTAATTTCTGGATGGTAAATCAAAGTCACGCCTGCCTCGGCAACCACATGCAGTCTCTGCTTCTGCTTGACTAATCTGCAAATGCTGGTTTATTAATAGTGCATCCTTTTTTCTCTCTGATATGCTTGGTCATTCCTATCAGTGCACAGTGCTTGTGGAAAAAAACCCAAAGTAACATCCTTTTTAAACTGTAAATTTCCTTTCTGGGAAGATGACATATACTACTGCAGGCCAGAGTTTCTAGAGCCAGGTTATAGAGTTTCTATTTTGGAGCTAAACCAGCAGATTCAAAGTCAAGCTGCCACACTGTGAGTCTCAGGGAAGAAGTTGCCAGTGCTATTTGACAGTGTGTCTTCTCTAGAATTTCATCTTGTCCTTTTAATAGATCAATAATGAAGATAAGGAGAGCTGTAAAACCAGAAGTTGAAAACAAATATGTTCTGGTTCCCATTTGTTAGCTGAAATAATACATAATACAAAAAGATTTGCCCCTGCTGACCTTCACGTGCCCGTGGGAGGGTCAGGTGTGTCCATCCCTGTGCAGAGGCCGTGGCAGGGGAGGGGGGATGGAGGATATCCACACACAGCACCCCTGCAGCACTGAGCCTGTTTGTCAGTCCTGCCAGCCTCAGGGTCTCAGCAGCTGCCGCAGAAAAGTTCCACAGGGGAAATTGCACCTGTGGCAGTGCTGCTGTGCCTCTGCACAGGGAACTGCCTTGGCTGTGTCTGTCTGCTCTGTGTGTGTGTGCACTGTGTGGTAAATCTGCTTCCAGAGCTCCTGCTTCCTGTCACGGGAGTGCTGCATGGCAGGAGTGATGGAAAACCATTGCAAATGCCAGACAACACCTGCAGGTGAGGAAAACCTCCTCTTAGGTTGTTGCTTACACACCAGAGGTATGCAAATGTCAGGGAAACAGATCACTTCATGGCACTCAGATGCTCAGAGGCAGGGGAGCAGCTCCTTGCCCCAGAGGGAATTCCTGCATGTTGGAACAAATGAATTGGTACCCACAGCTGTGTGGATGCTAATGCCTCAAATTTGGTTCTATGATTATTCACTGAAGCAGGACCTGTTAAAACACAGAGCTAGAATTGTCTTGTTTATCCTGATGCAAAGACTCAGGTGAGGAAGTATTTTTGGAGATAGACCATATATATGACTCAGAGCAAATGAAGAGGAAGCGCTCAGAAAAAGACTACAGAGGCTGTCTTGCTGCTATAGCAACTGCCTATTGCCTTTGTGTAGTAAAATCTAATGCTGTTGACCAAAGTGGCAATAAAGCCTTACCTTTGCTTCACCCGGAGTCCTGGCTTACCCTAAAGGATTGCTATTGCCCTCAGCACAGGCCAGCCCAGCTGTAGTGGTAGGCACCAGAGCTTGAGGAAGGTTTTGATTTTAAGTTGCTTATAGTATTAAAAAATTCTTTTGAGCAGGGAAAGAGAAAGAAGTGCTTACCCAAGTTTTTTGGTGGTGGTTTTTTTGGGGTTCTTTTCGGGGTTTTTTTTTTTTTGTTTTGTTTTTGTTTGTTTTGTTTTGTTGTTTTTTCCTATTATTTCTGCTTACATATGTTGCAAGGATTTGTCCTGTTAAGACTTCAAGATTTCAGAGTCCTTTTTGTTGCATTGGGAAAGCATGGATGTGCATGAGAAAAGGGGCAGCTCCTACAGCCCACACAGAGCTGGGCAGTGCCCCTGCAGCCCCCGTGAGCAGCCCGTGGGGTGCAGGTGATGCAGAGCACCCCCTGTGCTGGGTGGCCTTTAGCAGTGTGCCCCTGCCACCATTCTCCTCTCGGGAAGCCTGCCAGTTCAGCTGCTGGGGGGTGTTTTACCCACCCACAACTGCTGCTTCTGCTAAATAATCCAGGACGTTGTGTGTAAAGTCACGTGAATGGTACCCAGCTAAGCTAAAGGCAAAGGTCTGGTGCTTCAGAGATTGCTGGTTCATCTGAACATGTTCTGGACTCCATTTCATGTTTTATGGAGGTTGCCTCACCTCTCCTTACTGTCTATACAATGTGTTTTTAAAAAGTAGAAGGGTCAGAATTTCATCTGGCATGCCAGGAAGGGGAGGGTGTTGTGAGGATGCCTGGTATTTTCGCTTACCCATCCCACCTCCAGGAATCTGTTTTTCACCATCAGAGGAGTCCTAGCAAAGCCTTCATTTTTGAGATGACTCATTTCCTTTTCTGCAACGCTCTTACGTTCTAGCACTAATAATACTTCCACAAGTGGAAGTCATTATTATAGAGGACTGCTGATAAACTGGCTCATCCTACCTTGCCTCTCAGATGGTATCACAAATGGCAGCCTCAATGTTTTATGTTCTGCCCGAGAGAGTAATTTTTCTTTCAATCCTGGAATTTAATTAACCACCAAACATGTGCCTGCATCCATTTGGAAACTGACGGCATTAACTAAATAAACCCACTCAGTAGGTTTTAAAAAGATGTTTGTTCCTTGAGCCTTTGTTTACTGTGAACAGTCTGGGCCAGGTATTCCCCATCGCCCCTGTGTGGCCATAGGAGCAACCAGGTGTGTCACACCTGCTGCTGATAACAAGGCAATAATGTGATTCACACGATGAGGGAAAAAGGCTGCAAAGGCACCACCATTCACTTTTCCAGGCTCTGGTAGTGACTGTAAGTCTAGCACTCTCTGGCACGTGCTTTGCTGTAGAGAGAAGGATGAAGGAATGTGACTGGCTTTTTCCTGGTCCAGACTTGTGAATCCTGAATCCTGCCATCTTTCTTTTAACGTGAAGCCATTTTTTAAATGGCTGGTGGGAGAGAGAGGGGTGCAATGTGGCTGGTGACAAACGTGGCAGTGGGTGATGGTGTTGCTGTTCCAGCATATGGCTAACACCAGCAGCATGGGAAGGATGTTATTTTAAGCCCCCTCTTTTGCTGGTGGAAACATGAGAAGCAGAAGAGTGAGCTGTCTCACACAGCAACTGAGCTTTCATGGTAGACAACAGTTAACCTGATTTTTATATTAAAAAAAAAAAAGGAAAAAGGTTTGCTTTGCTTTGTTTTAAAGAGCCTCCTCCGCCTATGTCTGGCTCCATTATCTAAAGGGAGGAGGGTTACAACAGAAAGTAAATACATCCTACAGGGACAGCCTGGCTAACTTTTCTCAGCTGTCCTCACTGTGGATGCTGAGAGCTGCAGCCTTTGGGAAGAGGGTGCTAAGGAGCCAAGGATGCCCTGGACACGGCTGGATGGGCTGCACCTCTCAGGGATACCGGATAGCATTGCCTCTTGCCTCTGCTTCCCTTGCTGACCTGAGAATGCAGCATTTCCCCCAAAAGTACCTGTGCTCAGGAGCTAATCAATGCAGCCCTCGCTTAAACCTCTGGTGTCGCAGGCAGGGACAAAAAGCCTTTTACTGTGAGTTAGGCAGGAGAACTGGTACCTCATGTTGCTTGTCCAGTTCTCCCTCTGCGAGGATGCCGAGGCTGTCATTTAATAACCACACGGGTGGTGCATCCCAGCAGGGCTCTGCAGCACCTGGTGCAGTGGGTGGAGTGGGAGCTGCTGGCGATGGGGGAGCTGGAGCTGCACACGGCTGGGAGGGACACGGCTGGGCAAGGCACTCGTTCCAAGGTGGGGGTGGGAAAATGTCTCTCACAGCTGTTTTCTTTGCAGGAGAGGGGTTGTGAGGGATAGGGAGGAAACTCAAACTTCTCTGGCATGGGGTGGGAGCCAGCTGTCTGTCTCACACTGTCCTGTGTTGCTGAATCTCATCAGCCAACCCTCTTGCTGGTCCCACTTCTGCTCAGGTTACCACACAGCGCAGCAAAACCGCCGCTTCCTTCGCTGACCAAGCTAATGGAAACCCCTTTAATAATTCAGGGGATAAATTCTGCACTCGGAGGGGTGGATTTTGCAGGCAAAAGCACAGAAATACAGGTGGTTCTTGGGTGGGCTGCATGGGGATTGCCTGTGCTGACTGACAGCCCTGTGGCCTTTCCTGTCCCCAGATAGTGATGTACATAGGCCAGGTCTCCAAGGACATCCTGAAGTGGCCTCGGCCCCTGTCACCACCTGTCGTGAAGCTGGAGATGAGGACAAATGCAGAGTATGGGATGCCATCCACCCACGCCATGGCAGCTACAGCCATCTCCTTCTCCTTTTTCATTGCAACCATGAACCAGTACAAGGTAGGGAGTACAAAAACAAAATGAAAGAAGAAAAAGAAAATATATTAAAAATAGAAAAGCATGTCTGCTTCTAGCATGCTGCATAAAGCTTGCAAATCCAAAGCTGTTGCCACTTCCAGAGGAGCTCTGTATTTATTTTCACAAATGTGGATTCCTCCCTGTGCTTACCTGTAGCTGGCCAATGATAGACACAAGCAGAAATTTAGTGGAAATGTCCTTTATTTTGCATGAACTCCTCTCAGAGCTGCTGCAGGCTGCACTGCCCTGCTGTGGTTTGGTGAGTTCACTGTGGTTTTGTGTTTGGGGTGACTGTGGAGGGAAGGTGCCTGGTGCCAGCATTTTGTGCTCACCCCATGCCCACCAAGTCAGGACATGCTGCCTGCCAGGGAAACCGAAGGAGCTCTGTGTCCCCTGGTTTCTGTAGGAAAGGAAAAGCACCCTTGGAAATCCCCTGGCTCAAACCTGTGTTAGACTAAGAGCATGCAACATGATTGGAAAGCCTGTTTGCCAGCAAATTTCAGCATGTTCAGAGAAGTAACAGCAATTTCACTGCACTGGAGCTGTAGGCTACGCAGGGAAGTATCTTCATTTTTCCTTGTCATCTTTCTAAGAGGTTTATTTGCTGGAAAGTCATTTCTCCATGATTATTTTTGTTCCATTTTATGAATCCAAACATGTGTTTCCTGTACTCTAGCAATAATAACTTCCTGACTGCATTGTATTTAAGAATGTTTCTCATCCCTTTCAAGGGACAACCCATGTAACCAGGAGGGCTCCTGCTCCCTGTGTGGACACTGGTCAGAGCAGCTTGACAGTGGGATGGGGACAGGGAGCCATAAGAGGGAATATTTGTCAGCCCTGGAAGGCCAGATCTGCCCCATGTGTCAGAGCTGCCAAGACCTGGTCAGCATCACTTTCTCCTCCTCAGTTCCCAAGTGACCAGTGGGACACGTAGCTCTTCACAGGCTGTCTTGTGCTTCTTGGAAACAGCCAGGAAACAATAAAGCTGCTGTCAAATAATTAAATGATTTAATTGCCTCTAGTGAGATGGAAAAATCTCCCAGTACATTATGCTGCTATTGTCTCAAGATGCACTAATCATCAATTACTGATCTGGACTAGCTCCCAGGCTGCCTGCTGAGGGAGGAGTCAAGTGGGTGTAAATGCTCCAAAGGCTTAGAGAAATGAGGGAAAACAGTGTTTTATGAACTGGGAGTGACATCTGCAGATGGATCTGAGCTCTCTATTCAGAGGGCTAGGGTATGGTGGGGGAAAGGGTCAAAAGAGAGTTGTTATGCTTAGAATTTCCACAGAAGCATTTTTGCGCTGACCTGTGGCCACCCTGGTCAGTCAGCAGCCTCTGGCAGAAGATGGAGACTTTGTGTCAAATTGGATGAATTAATTTCATTTATTTATATTTTGAGTTGGTTTATTTTTTACAGAAAAATCTCCCTTATGGACTGAAAGGAGCCCAGCAACCCACTCAGTTTCAGGATTTGAATGAGTGGATTAAGGGCTAATGTGTTAAGCTTATTCTTTACCAAATGTGGGTTTTATTTTCTTTTTAAATGTTGATTTATTTAAATGCTGCTTTCCATGTTTGTAGGCAGCTCAGAGAGGGAATTAAGCAAAAACAGCTTCATAAGAAGACGATTAAACCTTTAAGCGTCACGGGGAAGAGCAGTCCTGACTGCTCTAATAGCTGGATTGTGGTTTCAGCCCAGACATTGATTCTCCCCACTCAGCCCACTGCTCGAGGACTATTGATCACACTTCTGCTCAGACTCTGCAGCTGTCACAATCCCCTTGGCTGAGCTGAGGCTGCTGTGCTGCCTCAGGCATGGCTGCTACAACCTGCTGAGCCTTCTTCCTAAAGGTCTTTAACTATTGTAGGGAACAGTCCTGCAAACACCATCTATTTCCCAGACTTCCCCACACTGAGATCAGATCTTCCAAAAGCAGGTAATGAAATGACCTTCTAGCAGGATTGCACATTGACTGAGGTGGGGTTTTGTCTCAGCTCACATTAATTTCTTGGGGAAAGTACAGCTCAGGAGCCTCTTCTTCAGAGGAGATCCTTATGTCATTCCAGCTGCTTGGTGCAATGGGTGTATTTAATTTTTTATTTCCATTTTCGCAGTATCCATTTGAGCTCGGCCTGCTGGCAGCATTTGTGTTTTCGACGTTGGTGTGCCTGAGCAGGCTCTACACGGGGATGCACACAGTCCTGGTAAGATTTGCCTCCAGCTCTGCTTTCCTACAGCAACTCCCATCTCCCACTCTTCAGGTGATGCATGACCTGCCTTGGCAGTGCCACCGCAGGAGTACATGAGTTGTGCCACTGCATTTCAGGCTGTACGTTCAAAGGAGCTGTGAGGAAACCCTGGAGCTATCGCTATTTGGGTCCGCAGGGCAGTGATTTATAGCCCTGGGGAGGCTGTGCTGTGCGTGGGCAGAGAGCCGGGTGAGGTCAGGGTGGCATCTCAATTGGAGCTCTCCATTTCGAAATGGTAATTGCGAGGAATGCACTTGGGCAACTGAGGCTGCTCCTTAGCTAAGCCTTTTGTGCAATAGTATCACTGTTTTCAGCGAGAAACACTCGGGGTGGTTTGGCCTGGGAGTGTCAGGAGGGATTGCAGGTTGGTGACTCACGAGGGTAAAGCATGGCAAGTGAGTTGCCCTGGAGGGTCTGGGCAGCAGCAGGTCTGTCATCAGAGAGGGACAAGGCGCTGCAAAATATTGTGACAAGTTTCTTGTTTTCAGCTGGAAGAGCATTCATTCATAAGGGACTGAGATGCACAAATATTTTGTCTGAAAATAATTATAAAATATCTGTGACTTTATATGACAGATTTGCTGGGCATAGTTGCTTAGACACTGCTTTAGGAACACATTTCAGTGTGTCTGTGATAACACAGCAGCTGGTTCTTTCCTGACAAGAAAAAACTATACTGATCTCTTTTATATAGTGGTCAGAGGGGTGGTCCAGCTTCCCAAGCATGGATAAAAACTCCTGGCTATTTCCCCACAGGAGTTTGATATGCGCTGTTGGTTGCATATGTGTAAATAATTGAATCTTTTTTACTAAATAATAATTATGTTTGTAATGAGACTTGATGACTGTCAGAAAGGGAGCCCTCGTGAGATTAAGGTTAGCTATAAAATATGGCTTGACCTTCCCTTTCAGGCCCAGTGGATCCAAACAGTATCTTACATCCAAGTTGGAGACACCCCTTCTTGGCTACTGACCTTAAGTCAGTCAGTAAAAATTCTTTGCATACTTCTCTTGCTGGCCCATCATAATGAAAGACCCCTCTAAATTTAGATGGATTTTAGGGTAAAGAAGAAAAAGTCCTTTGTGCTTTTGACATGATAGAAAAGGGCTTTAAAATTAAATGCAAAAAAAGCACTCTAGCTGAAGTGTGAGCAATGCTGCCTTTCCAGAGGGCAAATGTACTTGACTGGGGTCTTCATCCTGTGTGCCATGATGGGGACAGAGCTGGGGAAAGGCCCAATGACCACAGCAGGGATGGTTCTCTGGGGAAGAAGTGCAGTTCAGGGCTGTTTCTGGCACTTTGTGGGATGGCTCCTGCCCTGATGCTGCAGGGCTGAGGCACAGCAGTGCCCAGCCAAGCCATCAGCTGAAAGAGCCTCTGGATTTTTAACTGAGGCCTTAACAGAAGGGATATAATTACGTATTAAGTGGTCATAGCATTTTAGTAAAGCAAGGGAATGGGTAACAAATATCCATGGACTGTGTAACTGAATTTTTGCTGTTTGAGGAACCAGAGGAGGAGTGACAAGGAGTGTTGCATTGTGCTTTGCTGCTGCTTCAGTGCAGAAATTCATCTTCTGTAGTCTCAGCTCTACAAATCTGTCTGCATTTCAGCACTGCTGGCCTTGCTTTTGAACGAGGAATGGTATCAGAAAGCACAGTTGTGTTGGTAGAAGAGATATTACCATTAAAGACTTTCTGGGGGGGCAGTCAGCTGCTATGGGAGCTATCAGCAACCTCAGAGCTGTGTCAGAATTCATGCTATGCTCAGGGAAAGGGAACAAACACCTGTGGCCTGGGCTGTTACCAGGAGAGCATCACCCAGCCAGGGAATGGGGTGGGAGCAGTGCACTCCCACTGCTGACCGGTAATTTAGTCACAACCACTCATCTTCACCACCTCGACCAGAATGGTCTCGTGCTTGTGGAAAAACAGGGGAAAAGCAGGGTCCTTTCATTTAAGTCTTAAATGATAGCGTCTGAGGACCTGGTAAAGAGGGGGTCTGGAGTTACCTGGAAAGGGCAAAGTAAAAATTTGGACACATTTTGAAGCATTGAATCTGTAAGTTTTTAGGCGTTATTTTTGAGAAACAAAAAGCAATTGGAGTTGACGTGACTGGTGGTAGCTGTTGTTTGCCTTTCCCCCCAGAGAATTGCATTTTAGAATTTTCCATCTTAAAACAAAGTAACCCTTAGGACTGGAAAGCAAGAAAGGCATTTCTGTTTAGGAGAGTGAGTAGTGTCTCACACTAAATGAAAACATAAGGGAACTCCTGTAATAAAGACAGGATAGGAAAAGTGTTATTTTTCCTTGGACTGGCAATACTAGGGAAGCAGGGCAGGTGTTTGGCACTGTGCAGGAGCAGGGCTGAGCTGCACGGCAGTGGAAGGGCTTTAGGGGAGGTTGGTGGAGCCTAGGGAGAACGTGTCTATGCTGAAGGAGCAGGAGCATCCCAGCAGGACAACAGGAGGTTTTCAGTTTTGCCGGTAGTACTGCACCTTGAGCAAAATCCGTGCCTGCCCTTATTTAAAAATTCCTTTATAATTGCGGGCTTGGCGAGAGGCTGATCTGTTTACACAGGCAGACGGGCAAGAATGTGCTTCCTGGGAGTGCTAAGAGCAGCTCCACCCCCGGGAAAAACTCAGGTCCTGCTCCGGGGGCACAGCAGGGAGAGTCCACTAAAGCAGTTTTTCTCACAGAAATTGGAGCCATCCCTCCTCTTCCCATCTTCTCCTTAGTTTAACAGACAAGGAGGGAAATTAATTCTGCCCTGCTAAATGTAAGTGTTGGGCTGGAGCTCTCACACCTCCTCTGGGTGTTCAAAAAATCAAACCTGCCCATGCACAGCAGGACTGCAGGGGAGTCACCACAGACAGCCATGGCTTGGCATGTCCTGAGCTCTCCTTCTAGTGAGGAGTTTCCAAAATGAAAAGCCCATACATTGGTGGATAGGGGGAAAAACAGAATAAACCACTGGCCTCCAAGCTTCTTTGTTCAGTAAAAAAATTCTGAACATGCACTCCCTATATTTCTATTTCTATTTTTTTATTCATCAATATATGTACTACAGTACTGATACATACATTATAGAACACATACAAAATATGCTTTAAAAATATAAGATAAGGATGAAATAAGCACTACTTTAAAATAATGCATGTATTTTATTTTACTTATTAGTGGTGCATATTAAAATATGTTCTCCCCCCCAGCCAGATGGGTTGCCTTGTGCACCCAGTTTGGAAATCAAGGGTACAATGCCACTGGTCAGGGGCAGAGCTGATTTTCTGGGTCCTGCTTGAAACCTCCAGGAGCCATGTTACAGTATTGGGGCTGAATGGGAGGATAATAACATTCAGAAAACTTTAATCAGGTTTGGAAATAGGGACTGTCTGCAACTGGATCAGGAACTTCTGGAGTCAGCTGGGTAAACCTGAGCAAAGCTTCTGTGAGGGGATGTTAATGTTTGGTTACATTTCTCTAATTGAAACAGAAAAACATGTGAACAGTGTTTGAGTTTTGCTCCTTGGTCACCCACAGAGGGGCATCAAGGACTTTTTCTTCCAATATGAGGTGGACAAACAGCTGGGTGGGAAATGGAGGTACAGAGTGGGGATGGGATTTCTGAGCATCAGTGCTGGGAACAGCCCCAAGCTCTTTTGTGTTGAGGCAGTTGCTTAGTGTTGGGCCACAACTTGCTTTGTGTGTAAAGGGATAATCTAAGAACTGATATCAAAACATGAATTACTGTGAAATATGGACACCTAATGGTATTTTACATACTAGACATCTGTGCAAAAGTCTGTGTATTTCAATGGCTAGCCTCATATTTTGGATGAGGGAATAAAAGGAAATTTGTATTAGGAATATGCAAAATGGCTGTAGGAGTTGTTTAAAACCAAATGTACTATGAATCTAATGGAAGCTGTAAACAGCTGAAGCTCAGCCATACAGGAGTAATGCATTTACCAGCATGTAATTAAATATTTTTGTTGTGAAAAAGTCCCCTCATTCCTGCCTAACTCAAAGTGAAGTTCACATAAATAATTTTTAGACTGTGACCAAGCATGGTAATAGTCAGCTGTCATGACTCGTGGAAAAGAAGAGGCTTAGAAGAGGACATTTCTGTCTGTGACAACTTCAGCTTTTGCAGTGCGTTTTGTGGCTGTGCTAACACTGCTGCCTCTGTGTGACACTGGAAGGGCAGCACAGGGAAATTTGTTTTATTGCTTTTTACCTGGCTGCCCTCGTACAGGTGGCTTTTGTTAGGGGTTACCTCCTGTCTCCTTTTTCAGCTTTGTGGTTAACAACAGTCAGGCTCCTGAAACACCTTATTTGCCTCTGTTAATAAATTAGGGTTTAACTATGTTCTTGCTTCGGGCACTGTACCGAAAGCTGGATTTCAGAGACTTGGGCAACAAATTTCTACTTGCTGTATTCCTGCCCGGAGGTGCCTGCCTCCCACTGCTGGCAGAAACCATGGCACACACCTCCCACAGCTCTGCCCTTTCCATCCCTGGAGCTTGTGTGCCTGCGATGGGAGCCTGTCTCTGACAAAGGACAGCATCTTCCCCTTTACGCAAAGCAAGCAAGGGATAATCACACCGATGTGATGAAATGACTTGCAGGGTGATGGGAGGGAAAGGGTTTGTGTGGAGGCAGCTTGCAGCAATGCTGTCCCTGAGGTGGAGCTGTGCATGTGCCTTTTCCAAGGTCGTAGGTGGAGAATGTCCTCAAAACATGAGAGCAGGTGAGGACGGGAATGTGTGTCCGAAGATATATGCATAAGGCTAAGGTTGGGCTCATGGACTGTCACGTTTTGTTTAGCGCAGGCTTCGGGTTGTCCCTGCACGTGGGTAATGCCATCACTGAATTCAGGGTGTTCCTCCACTGCTGGGCCCCACCAAGGCTGATACTGCTCTTTTATCATCACCAAAATCCCTGGTTTACCTTCCAGGTCTCACAGAGCCTTTTAAACGTGGTTTCTTTGCAGGATGTGATCGGCGGAGCACTGATTTCGGCTGTGCTGCTTGTGCTCTTGTATCCTGCCTGGGACACGATAGATCACTTGCTGTTAACCAGCCCCTTGTGCCCACTGTTTTCCATAGTTGTGCCTCTTGTCTTATGTTACAACTACCCCAAACTAGACTATTACAGCCCTACCAGGGGAGACACCACTACTATCTTAGGAGCAGCAGCCGGAGCCACTGTGGGATTTTGGTTAGACAACCAGTACGCTGCTCCAGCCCACACCAGCAAAAGTTTTCAGCCCGGATTTGCTGTGCTCATCAGTGTGATGGTGTTTGCGCTAGCCAGGTTCTTCGTAGGGATCTCTGTCGTCCTGCTGACACGCTGGGTCATGAAGAGCGTGGTCCTTGGCGCGCTGGGCTATCGGTACCACTTCCCCATCCGTGACCTGGAGGCTCGGAGACGCCTGGAAGTGGAGGTGCCCTACAAGTTTGTGACATACTCCTCCGTTGGCTTCATGGCCACCGTGATTGTGCCACTGCTGCACGAGCTGCTGGGACTGCTGTGAGCACAGCTCCTCCTCACTGAGCCATCTGCAGCACCACCGCTTTGGAGAGAACTCATTCCAGGCTGGTGACTCGACCAAAAAGTGTTTTGTGCCTTTCTGCACTGCTGTGGTGCGTTTGGCTCTGGCTGGATGCCAGGTGCTCACCAAAGCTGCTCTGTCACTCCCCTCTCTCCAGGGAGAGAAAATATAAGGAGAGGATCATGGCTGGAGGCAAGGGCAGGGAGAGATCACTCAGTTTAACTGTCACAGGCAAAACAGACTTGACTTAGGGAAATCAGTTTAATTTATTACCACAGTAATCAGAGTAGGATAATAAGAAATAAAAACAAACATTACAACCACCTCCCACATATCCCTCCCTTCTTTCTAGGCTCAGCTTCACTCCTGAATTCTCTACCTCCTCCCACCACCATCACAGGGGCATGGGGAATGGAGGTTGCAGTCACTTCATCACACATGCTGCTCACACTTCTCCCCTGCTCCAGCATGGGGTCCTTCATACAGAAATCAGCTCTCCAAAAACTTCTCCAGTGTGTTTCATATGGACTACAATTCTTTGTCCAGCACAGGTCACCTGAGGGGCCACAAGTCCTGCCAGGAGCCTGTTCCAGTGTGGACTTCCCACGGGGTCACACCCTTCTTAGGGCATCACCCTGCTCCAGTGTGGGCTCCTCCACTGATGGCAGGTGGATCTCTGCCTGCCATGGACCTCCAAGGGCTGCAGGGGCACAGCTGCTTCTCCATGGGCTGCACCAGGGGCTGCAGGGGAGTCTCTGCTCTGCCACCCAGAGCACCTTCCTTCTCTTCCTTCTGTGACTGTGGTCTCTGCAGGGTTGTTTCTCTTCCATATCCGCACTCCTCTCAGGGCCTGCAGTTGTGCAAGCTGTGCAAGCTTTTTACCCTTCTTAACTTTGTTGTCCCAGAGGTGCTGCTGCTGCTGTCACTGATGGGCTCAGCCTTGGCCAGCAGTGGATCTCTCTGGGAGGCAGCTGGCATTAGTTCTGTTGGACACAGGGGAAGCTTCTGCCGCCTTCTTCAAGAAGCCACCCTTCTAGCCCCACCACTACCTGCTCTTGCCACACAAACCCTGAAATAACGGGCCTGGAGGAGTCATGGGAATGGCTGGGCACAGATAACTCTGGATTAGGGATCACTGACCCCACTGTGTCCCATAACTAGAGACCCTTGGCCCAGGCAGCTAAAGATGACAAGCACCAAGACAAAAGGCCTGGCAGAGCAGCAGCAAGGGCTGTTTGCTGCTGGGTTGGGGTTGCTGGGGAGCAGGGCTGTGCCTCTGCCTTGCCCAGCTGAGGGCTACTCCTGGAGCAGTAGAGCAAGCCAAGGTAGGGCTCAGGTTTGGGGCATTGGGGAAGAGGTGACCAGCCAAGAGCAAAGTGCCATCATGGGGTAGAGTTCACAGTGTTTTCTGATGGCACTGCCAGACCAGGCCGGTTCTGTGTGGATGGTTTTACTCATTGCAATTAAAAAAAAAACTCAAACCCAAAAAACCCCCACCAAAATGTAAAAGAGAAGGAAAATCTAATGCAAAACATTTAATGTGACTTGCAACAAATTTACCTTGGATATTAATAAGAAAGCCTCCACTAAAAGATCCTTTGTCTACAAACAACTGAGCAGAGTTATTACCATGGATAGCATCGAGGCTTGAGTTCAAACTGCTTAACTCCAATTTAGTTCCCCTGGCTAAGGGAAAGGAAAAAGTCCTTCCTGCTGTGCAGGGGTGACAAGTAGCATCCATAAACTGCGTTGTGGAAGGAGCTGAGCGGTGACTCTGGTGACTACAGCGCATGGCAATGATAAGATGCCATCATTTTCTGCTGCTGCACAGCATCACAGTTGGTCTTCCATGCATCCTGCAGCACTGTGTGTACACGTGTAGAATAGCAGGGGAGGTGTGTCCATAGGAAGGTCATCCCTATAACTCAGGCTGCTTATTTAAAACAATATATATCAGCTGATGGACCGATGAGCTGTTGAGAAATACAGCAGTGAATGTGGTCTGCTTGGCTAGAAAAATGTACTGTGCTATTGCTGCAGAGCTTTAAGCATGGGCCACGTGCCTTGCCTGGCAGAATGTACAGTGAGAGCCAGCTTTCTAACCATGTCCACTTGTCTTCCTGGCTGCAAGAAGAATGGACCTGAAGAATGTAAAGGAGGTGCTTTGCCATCCATTGACTGCTTGGGTAAATATAATCAATTCCAAACCCATAGCTGGGAGTTCTGTCTGAGGAGTGCGAGGTGCGCACGTGGAAGAGCTGTGCCACTTTAAACCCAGGTTGTCAATCTCCAGAAAAAATGCAGGCAGAAATTTTAACCACTTTTACATTTGTTCAGGCTGTGAATAAACTGTGTTTTATCAGGTTGTGTGGGCTTTATACGTGCATGCAAACAGCTCCAGCGAGCCTTTCACCAGGGCACATGCCCGCTCACATCTGCCCCTGGGGGAGCACTGGCCACAGGCCACCACGGCCATGGGGCTCCATCCTCAGCCTCTCTCCCTCCCACACACCCCAGAAGCACTGTCGTCGGGTTTAAAACACCTTTAAACCCCTTGTGTTAAGAGTGCTGCATGACACACAGGTGCAGTGCACAATTGGAGCCCTGCAGAGGGGCCACATCACAAAATTGGGAAAAAACGTGGCAGCAAGCAGAGCGTTTCAACTGAGATTGGAATTACTCCCAAGACAGGCACAGTTTGACAGGGACATTCATGAAGCTTTATGTGTAAAATTTCTGTTCTGATTCACAGCTATTATGCTATGAAGATTTTATAAATTATATAGAGATGCTGCACAGGTATTTTTATAGCATTCACCTGCATGTGTTCCATGCAATAAATGCAAATTCTATTTGGTTCAAATTTTAAAATAAACCTGTTTTGCAGATAGGTTGGTGTCTGTCTGTTCATTTTGCATCCTCTATTGGTACTTGTAAATGACTGATGTAAAGGCAATGAGTCCCAGTAAAAAAGCTTCCTAAGTGCAAGCACCCACCTCTCCTCCCGAGCTTCCCACTTTTGGCTCCTTGTCCCCTTCTCAGTCTAGCTTTGGCTCCTCCAGCAAAAGCCAGCTTTTTAAAAAACATTTAAAAAAAGACTACTTGTCCTCTATTGACTATTTGTTACAACATTTGTAAATGGAAATGAGTGGGCTGCACATACTTAGTGCTGGGGGACTTTTGGGCGCTGGAATCTGCTTCACCTGCAATATCTACTCTAATAAACTAAACCGTTAGTTGAAAGCCAATTTAAATTAACATGCACAATGATGGCATGACGACCCATGAACTGCAGAATATTTTGCATGAGTTGAGGAGCCTAACGAGGTTTTGTGGCCAAGGATGTGTATTTTAAACCAGGTAGGGCTGCATCCTCCCCTCAGCATCACATCCTGCCTGGAGGTGGTGTCACCCCAAGCGCCCACAGCTGATCAGGGTGAGCTCAGTTGCTGCAGCATCCCTGAGCCAGCTGGGCTAGGGCAGCTTCCAGCTGGGCTCTGTGCTGAGCCTGGGATGCTCACAGGACCACAGCCACGCCTGCAGGGCCAGGCTGGGAGAGACAAGTCTTCTGACAAGGTGAGACACATCACCCTTTCTGTATTTCATTAACCTGAAGCACCAGCTCATCACTGCAAACCTGCGTGTGTCTTTGCTGTCTTTGGAAATGCTCCCCACCTCTTCATCCCTGCAGAGCGGGTGCCTCTGCATTTCCAGTGTGGTGGTGAAGAATGAGATTTTGTGTGGGTTTGGTGGCCACGTTCTGTACTCTGTAACACAAAGGCACCAGCTGAATCCTCTCAAGTAAGCACACTTGTGCTTTAGGGTAAAACACTGCTCCTGATGGGAATGGAGTGAGAGGTAACTTCCAGAGCACCATCCTTGCAGCCTGGGCTGTTGACTTCCCAGTCCTGCTCTGTGCTGTCTCCCCTGGTCCAGTGCTACAGCTCTCCCTCCTGTGCCTGCCACAGCAGGACAGTGATGCAAGACAACCTTTTTCTAAGTTTCCTTCATTATGCTGTCAAGAGGGACGTAGCAGCACCTCACCTCAGCTTAGTCCACTCGATCCTGCCTGGAGGCTGCCTTCTCCTGACCTGCTTATTTTGCAAATCACTTTCTGGCCATGTGGTGCCAGCCCAGGCTTCCTCCTGTCTGGGGATCTCTGTGTGCTGGTGCCCTTATGTAGAACCAAATGGATATTGCACCTTTTGGCAGGGATTAAGAACCAAAGCAGCAAGCACTGGATTTTCCTACTTTAATTTCCCAGCATTAACTTTGTCATGACTCCAGTCTCCTAGATCATCCAAGTTTCTGTGCAAAATGGCAAGCAAGCTTGTGCCTTTCTGGATAAAGTTGATGTCATTTAGGGGACAGAAGAAAACAGTGTCAGTTTCAGTTTTGACCCTTCTAAACTGTGCTACAGGTGGGAATTAGAAAACACAGGTACCTCTCTGAACAGGGTGGAAGTGCAGATTGGCAGGGGGTGGCATCTTGTACATTTGCTAAGTTAATTAAGTAAAGCAAGTAAAGCAAGGCCCTCGCTTGCTGCCAGCTCCTGCTCTTGTCAGAGCTTCCCCTGCTGTTTCTCTGTCTTCCCACCTGCCCCCAGTCCCACTGCCACCCCACTGCCACTCCGCCCTGGCAGCAGCTCGGTTTCAAGGTCACTGGGCGGTCAGGGGTGTCGCGTGTGCCAGGCCATGATCCCCTGGCAGCGCTTTTGCTCAGCCTATTCCATGCTCACCTGCCAAACCAAGGATGATTTGAATTTCAAGCAAGCACAGTGCCAGCCTGGAGATGGAAACAGTCCCAGGCGCCACCTTTGCATAAACAGCCTTGTGCAATAGCCAGGGTGACCTGCAGGCACTGGGACCTGTGCTGGGAGCTGCAGCCAGGCTGTGTCAGGGTTCTGCTCTCTGGAAAATCACCACCAAAGCACAGCAAGGACAAATCCAGAGCTCAGGACTCAAGTCCAGCAGAAAGGAACCCAGCAATCACCCAGACAGCACACTCAACCAGCTCTCATCTCTCTGTCACCAGCTCTCCAGCCTTTTCTGCTCATGTTCATATCCCCAGCAATGACCCAGAGCCCACAGGCAGCAAGAGCAGGCCAGAAGTAATACATAACTGGGGACCAGTAGTTCAAAATCTCACTCCAACTCTTTTTTAAAAGGAAAGCCCAAGTTCAAAAGATGTAAAAAACTGCTCAGGAGTCCCCACCAGCTGCAAAGGTTTCCTTTGCCAGAGGCCATGGCTACAGCAAAGGGTAAAAGCAAATTTCAGCTCTCAGTGGCTGGCTCCAGCACGGAGCTGTGTGATAACTACCTCGAGTACTGCACACAGCTATGAGCAGGCTGTAAATACCAGATAATTGCTTTGGAGCTATGAACGACAAAGCCTCGCAATAAATACGCCAGACTTATATGAAGTGTCCCACTCATCAGGAATCACAGTTAATCCTGAGCACAGCACTACAGCAGAGCTTGAATTTCATTGCAAGGCTGCTGGCACCACAGTTAACTGGAGGGGTCAGGGACTCTGAAGAGGTTTTTTAACCTTTCTCTATATTCTCATCCTCTATGTTTAGCAAGTAATGGTACTTACCTGGGACAAAGCTTGCATTTTTCAGAACGTTTAGCTGCCAGCACATGAGCAAATGATATGAAAAAGAAGTGATCCCTAAAAGCCTCACAATACATACCACTGCTGTTCAAGCCCTTAGTCCCAGCTTAATCTAGTCTTCACTCTCAAAGGACAGCTAAATTCACAGAATTGGGACACCCAAAGAGTCAGAAAATCTTGCGTAGAGAAATATACTTAGTGCACGCAAATATGCCTGCACTCTGCTGCAATGCAAATCTGCCTTATTGCCGTCCTAATCCCCGTGCATGACACACCAATAAACAGGGGGGGTTAATGCTTTCCATCTGCGTTACACATTGCTTCCCACACTGCGAGCCTGCCTGCCTGCAGTTGTGTAGGCATCACGGAGAGAGAGATCCTGCAAACGCCAAGCTGCCTGATCCCTTGGGAGGTTTAAAATGTGAGCTGCAGTTTTCTCACTCTCTGTGGGCACTGGAGTCAGTCGTGCAACGTATGGCAATAGCTATATTCTCATTTCACGTCTGTCATGCAGAGATAATTAAAATCTACACTTCCATCTGAGGGGAACCGTAGGGTTTCCAGATGGGTAACTGTAGTGCATTTTTCATACTGGATTATCACTTGCACCAAAAAGCCTTGCCTGTTGCCTTCCCACCTGTTGGGATTATTGATGGGGCTGCCATTGAGAAGCCCTCGTGGGCCCAGTGATAGGGGTCTGTGCAGCTCGTGAAACTGCAAGCTTACCTCACCCTGCACATCTCTCTGCTCAGTGAGGTGGTCACTGTGACACCATTCTCCCAGTGTCCACCCTTGGACAGCCCCCTCCAGCGATCAGGGTCTATCTGGCTCTCTCAACAGAAAGGAGCTACAGTATATAGGACCAACACAAATCCTGGCTGTTGTTAGGCTGCAGCATTAGCAATGGTTATAATATTGCAAAGGAGGGACAGCCAGCTCACAAGGCAGCCAGTCAAGAGCTGTTCTACGTACTGAGCTAACCACCCACTTGGTGACATTCCTGCAAAAGGAAGGATTGGGCCGTGCTGGATGGAGCTTCTCAGTTTCACACACAGCAGAGGAACAAAGCACCAGGCTGTGACACAACTGCTGCCAGAAAGCCACCTAGAAGGAAAAGCCTGACCCATGAGAGTTTCTCATGTACTGGCAGGGGCAAAACAGCCAGGAAAGTAACCCTGCCCAAAAGCTGCGTGGTCCTGCTGCACAGCTGGGGTCCAGAAAGCCCTGGTGGGGCTGGGAGTGCAGCAGACCCACGCTCACTCCTGCAGACAAACATGCCAACCTCCGGCAGACAAAGGCTTTGATAGTTTTCTGCTCTTTATGCAAAAGACCACTGGCATATGCTCTTAAATGAACTTCCCCATTTGGTTTGGAGCTTCAAAAACCACTAGGCTGACATCAACAATGACAAAAATTTAATTCCACCCCCTCCCCTCTCTGAATTTAGAATGATAAAGGACCAACAGTTATGTCTGGAGTGGGGCAGCAGATATTACACACATCTTGCTTACAAAATAGCTCTGGTTTTCATGAAACAAGTTTATTTTCCTCCCCCAGCCATTGATGAGCACATGACAACCGTACAGAATAAAAGCTCAAGTCCTTAGTTCTGCTCACATTCACTCAACATTTGCTCTAATCAATTATCTTATTTCATGCAATAAGAAAAGAATGAGATTCCTGTTATGCAGCCATAATCAGTTACAGTATGAAGCTGTGTCTGTGGAACATTTCTGATTTTGAAAACTAATCATGTGCTCTGCCATTACATTTCTCTTGTAAAACACTGGGCTTTGACCCAACTTATTTCTTCCCCTCTGCCCTTTGAAAACACTGAGGGCACAGCCTAGTCCGAGGTCCCACATTCTTTCCCTGCAGAAGCCAGCCAGATTGCAGTGTAAAGAACACATTTACTCAGGGAGACAGGATCTGTTTTTCTGGTTTATTGGAACATAAAAGCATAAGCGGATGTCCCTGGGAGGCAGACAAAAGAGGAGAGGGTGCTGCCTGTGACAGCAGACGGCTGTCGGAGGATAAAAGTCACATCTTCACACGAAGGGCTCAATATTGATCTCTAAGGCAGAGCATGGCATGGTGAGCTCAAACTTGGTGATAACATCAGGGTGTAGGACTCCAAGTTTCCCGATGCTCTGACCTTTGGCAAAGACCTCGGCACAGCGACCGGGGAAGAAAGCAGTGCCTGTAAAGAAAGTGAGAGAAAAATCAATATTTCTTTGGGCCAGAGGAGTCAATAGGCATTTAACGTGCAGAACAAAGCTCTCAGTATTAAACTGTTCTCTGTGCTGAGATGCTAAGAAGGGGCTCTCACTTTCTTGCATTAAGAGTTGTCATGATTGAGAGAGAAGGAGAAAACACTGAGTTAAAAATAAAATGTAAAGCCCAAAGCGTGGGCATTTTTCACACTCCAATTGTTTTGACTAAGTTCCTCCTGCAATAGAAATTAGCACAGTTGAGTCAGAGGGCTACTGAAATGAAGAACTTTTGCAGCCTTTAGGCTATTTAACATCTGAATGTCTCCCACCTTGGTCTGTTTAAAGAAATAAAGCTTGCTGTCATCTAAAGGGTAAGTAGGCATGTCACCCTTGATTGCCTGTCACATAATTAAAAACAACCTGCATTCCTCATCTGCAGAAGAACTCTTCAAGCAGTTTCCTATACACCATAAAACTGTGAAACAATGAACACTTAAAGGAAGCCAAAGATCATCTTCCTCTTACCTCAAATCAAGTCCCAATTTTTAAATGTTATATGGAGGTTTATTTTTTTAAGTAGTTAAATTTGCCATGAAGAACTTGGAGGAGCTGTGCAGACCTTTTCATGGAAAGCCTTTCCTACCTGGGAACTTCCCTGTGTGTGGTGGCTATACCAGCAATATGTTCAAGCTCGTCTATAGCAGCTACACTTGCATTTTTTTGGCCTCTGTCCTGAGGTGAGTACCATTTTCACCTGATAGCCCTTCTAAAGACAAACCCAACCCAAACAGCAAGTTGCTCCTTCTGCAAGCACCTCTTTCCTAAGGAGTGTGTGGAAGCAAGGCACAGTGTGTGGGATGTCCAGTGAGCAGTTCTGCAAGCAATGTTCTGATATCAAAGTGGCAAAGGGGGCAGGATGAGACAAGGCCACTCAATCCTACAGATTCTGAATCCTCAGAAAGCTCCTCCACCCTGTTCTTAATGCTGCTGCCTTCAGTGTCCTCTGCAAAAGGATCACAAGAATTTCCTGACAGCAGCTCACTCTTTGGTTGATCTAAATGCTGCTTAAGGTTCAGGATCAGCCCAGGACATTTTACTGTGTGTACAAGGAGCTACTTAAAAAGGCAACAAGGGTCCAAATGAAACTCAAACCTCAGGAACATTTTCATGATACTCTGATCACTAGTGGTCAAGCCCAGACATACATTCTCTGTTAGCTCCCTGGTGGAAATAATTCATTAAAGAAGTGTGTCCTATGAGGTCTGTAGTTGTAACTTGCAGCTACAAGAACAGCAATTAGGTCTTTTTTCTTGCCCAAGTTGCTGCAAGTGCAAATTAACTTCACCATCCACTTCAATTTTGACTACCTTGTGAAATCTGGCCACACTAATAAATGACCACAGTAACATTACTTAAAGGCTGTTTTAAAATTTTTCAGCAGTATCTTTTAAATGCTCCACTTCCCATCTCAGCTACAAGCACAAACCAACTACTTACACTGGATATACAACAGTGAAATTACCTCACCCTGGATGCTACTGGCACGTGACTCCAGTCAAAGAGACACTTGCCACTGCCAAGCTGCTCTATTCAAAACAAGATGGAACAAATTTAGAAAAGAGTCAAATGTCACACATACAGATCACTCTGCAGATTGTGGGTGAAAACATAACCTAAAAATAAAGCTGCCTTTTACTTAGAGGTAAAGGCTTTCCTATTTGTAAATAAAGCTGGTATTGTACCCAAGATGTGAGCAGCACACAGGGACATTCTTTTAGACACTTGACTGTAAGCTAAAACTGGCACAAGAGCAAGAACCAAGCAGAAGCTCATAATGTTGCGTGGCACCCCACTGTAAATCCACAGGGAAAAAGAGCTTTGACAATAGGGTCAGTTAAAAAGCTGTGAGTCTGACTTGTCTGTTCTTCTGAACTTCCTTCTGTGTAGTCTTGGGAAAGTTATTTATCTTCTTGCGCATCTAGACCCAGCTATGTCATGGGACTTCAGTTTTTAAACTTGTTGTGCACATCTGATGGAGTCTAAAATAATACTGTACTCAGCCAATTTATCAAGGGCAGTTTCCCAGATCTGTGCTACTGCCCATTGTGTGAAACAGTGCTGTTTTCATACACAACAAATGCTCTGCTATCCAGGCATCACCAGTTGTTGGTCTGCCAGTCCCAGTGTGCTCTGAGTGTGCTGCTCCAGGCTATGGGTTAGACACTGAGCAGTATTTTCCATCTCATGCAGCAACTGATGCTGGACTATGATATTACTTTTCTTGGCACTTCCCTGCAGCAAAGAGGGAAATATATAATATCAAAGGGGAACATTTAGGTTCCCAAAGTGCAGGAAACAGGACCTTCAAACCACCTCTCAATTTCTAGTTAAGCTGACCCTGAAATGTTGGCTGCTCCACAGGGCAGTCACCAGTGTGTCCCATGCTTTGCAGACATGGTAGTTGCAGGGCATAATTCTGTGGCTGGGAAAGATCAGACAATAAGCAAATAAAAATGAAAGAACCTGTTAAAAACTTTAGAGCCCCCATCTGTCCAGCCAACACATGGCTCTTGCACCAAAGAAACATGAGCTGAGAAACAGGTTTACAGAGAGTTTATGAACTCTGGTTAATAATGGAACTATTATTATGGTAATTGGCTGCTCTACAGAATGCTTCAAAGTATATTCCTGCCTGCCAAAAGGGCCTCCAGACTGCATCTCACAGTGGGGATCTAAAGCCTTCCTCATCTTAGTGACTCTTGCTTTGACCACACAGGTGGTAAGGGAAGGAGACTGGCTCATGCATGGGACTGGGTAGTGTTGCTCCATGTGCCTCTGCCAGGGCACCAGGATTTGGAGCAAATGTAAATTCCAGCTCAAAAAATTCACACATTGAAAGGGAAGCACATAAAGAAGGAAAAAAAAACTCAGAAGAAACATGAAAAACCTGAGCAGAAAGGGGGGAAAAGAGAAATAAGCACTTGCAGCTGGGGGAGAGCTTTGAGTGAGGGACCAACCACAAGCACAAAAGGAGACCTGAGCAAGAAGAACCTGCTGTGCTGGGGCAAAATAGAGGCTGCAGGAGGAGCTGGGCAATCCATGGAGTGGGGCAGTAAACCAGGGGAGTCATCAAAATAACCAGGAAATTAAGGTAAGGTCGCTTTTTATCCCAATTTGTGTGTTTCTTTTATTATCAAATGAAGAGCAGTGGTGGTTAAGATTTCTAGCAAAGCTCGTGTTATGAACTGCACAGTGTTCTATGACTTTAATTCTTGGAGTAAAGTAAAAACTTCAGAGTGAGAGTCAGGGCTGTATGAAAGACATGAGCTTAAGCTCCTTGCACACACAGGAAATCAGCAAAAAGTGCACACACTGTTACCTCATTTGTATAAATCAGAGCACAAGCTTTGATAAAACCCTGATGCCAAAAGGAGCCTTCCAAAATCACTGGCAGCTGTGACTTTCAGTTTTTGAGCAGGAGTTCACTGTGGTTTGTCCTGCCTGTCTATGCAGTATCAACAAGAACACTCTGGCTGTGAAGAGCATGGTGTTCCTGAAGAAGCTCTCACTTTTCAGGCAGTCATGAAAGCACACCTGGAGGCCCCACTCTGAGCAGCTGTGTTAGGAAGGGACTGTGTTTGCTGCTGCTGCAATTACCCTGAAAAGGCTGCTCTTGTCGGTCTGTCTGGTTGGTTGTACCATCATCTACACTGAGAGTCAAAATTCATTTAAATACTGTAGTTTACTGTACCTTCTACTTTAAGGATAACAGATTTATCACTCTTGACATAGTAAATCCTTTCTGCTCTGCATGCCAATAGTACTTCATAAACTTCACCTTGAAATCTAGTCAGAGATTGTATTGTCCTTGCTGACAGAGACCCAGACAATGCTAGAGGAAGCCTGAAGGTCTAGCAGTGGAAATCCACCTCTTAATATGTCAGGTGTGTAAGTGGTAGTTAGGAGGAGGGGTGGGGTGAAATCCAATATGTGCCCCTAAAGAAGAGATGCCAAAGCTAGCCCTGTCTTATGCTGACACACTACATGCAAGGGAAAGACAAAAGCTACTTCTCGTGGCTGCAAGTAAGAATTTAATTTCTAATGTTCACTGATGTAGAAATAATACCTTTAATTAAAGCTTCTGTAGCATGTCCTCAAAATCCGTAATTGCCTTTCTGCATTCAGGCAACAGGGCCACTTTGATTGCTTTGGGGTAATTCTTTGGCCAATAATCCAATAGAGCATGTAGTCTTTAGCACATTTTCTGGCTAATTGACCCTCAAAGAGCTCTGAGTTCCCTGCACTCTTTGTTGTCAAACACCTTGCACAGTTTCTTTTCTCTACCTTACTCTCCCTTCCTTTCAAAAAGAAATAGATTAAAGTTGTATTATAGGCCTGCAGTTGCACTAAGACTTCAAACCCACTTGTTTGTTCCTGTAATTTGAAGAACAGTGGAAGCTGAAGCTTAAGAAGGTAACAGAGCAGAGCTTATCTGGCCTCAGTGGTCTTTCATCTTAATTCTCCTCCCTTTGGTGACTCCAGCTGCCCTTTCACTACCTCATCCCAACTCACCTGGGCAAGTATTTTGTCTGTGCTGCACTGGATGGAATTAAGTTTTGTGAGGTTAGATGGTGGTTTTAGGATCAGCACAGCACACTAAGGCTACTAGAGCCTTATGCAAAGCAACAACCACCTCAAAACCAGATCTTGTCAAGGAATGATTTACCTTCAGTGAATTCTTAAAATCACAGGCATCTAAAATCTTGCCTGAATTTTGGAACATACTCACACAAAAATGGTTCTCAAAAGTTGCACACTGTCAGCAGTTCTTCTCCCTTATATTCTCAAGCACAGAAAAAACATACTTTGGGATCACTGGGTTATTTATTAACTTTAGTCTCTTGATTTGTAAATCTTGACTAAACCTGTGCCTGAACAACTGCCATTCCCCAGATCCCACCTAACTGTAGTGACACATCAGGATATTCAAATTATTACAATTAAATTTAAGGCATGTGCCTTCATTACCCCTCTCAAGAAAATAATTAACACTTGACAAAAATCAGAAAAGCGATATCTGTATTATGTGAATGAATATGTCCTTGTCTAAAGGGCATCTTTCATTCTTATCTCCTCCTCTGTTTTTCCAAAAGCTTCCTCATACAGGGCATAGCAGAAGAGGGTAAAGTGACAATCAATTATTTACCTGGACTGCCACACTGGATATCCAAAAATAGAGTTCAATATTAGAGTCCTTGTGCAGACAATAAGGCTGGGAACACGAAGAATGATCCACAAATTTGCAGTGGTCAGTCAGTTAATCATCTTCTCCTATTACAACTAAGTCAATGGCTGAATTTTTATTAATTTGTATCTCAGGGAGGGTGTTAGGAAAAATAACTCTCCTATCTCATAAGAACCCTCTTGTACCTCCTATAAGCTGGATTTGTTTTTCATTCGTGCTGTGGAGTGTCGCAGGAGCTTTAACAGAGGGCGTTTGAAATTGCTGGATGTCAGAAAAATGGTTCAAGAATGCAGAAGGTTTGAGGCACCTCTGTATTCACCTGTGTTATCCTCAGGATTACAGCAGCCTCAGACACTTAAAATTATCTGGGTAAAATCACTGTGTTCCTGCCTTTCCTAATGGAAGGTAATATTTGGGTAGATGCTGAGGCTAAGGAATGCAGACATTTTGGGTCACTGATCTGGGTGACAGCATTTCTCTTATTCAGTGCTGGGTTTCTCTTATTACATACTGTGTGCAGAAAAAGTAGGAAACCTAGAAAGAAATATATCAAATTGCATGTATTTTTCTAGAAATCAGTGTTTGTGTATAAAGCTAAAAATATTCGCCTTTGTGGGGCAGTTGTGAGAAACAGCAACTCTCCACTGGAGTTCAGTTGCATTGCAGAGTTACCATTACACAGCTAATCTTTGCTGTTAGGCCAGTTTATCTGATTTATCCAGACTTATCTGAAATGTTATACTTTGTCTAAAAGTCACAAACCTAAGCTGATACTATGTCACAGCTATTTTGTCTGCAACACTAAGGAATTCCTAATCCCAAATAAAGTGATTTTTTTTTTTTAAGATGTCTAGCTATTTCACTTGAGTTAGAGAACAAAAAGCTTTGAATATTAAACAATTTGTGTTCCATGAGTATTTTTATCACTCTCTGGACAGCTAAAGGAATGATTCATCCTTGCAAACAACAGAATCTGTCAGACACTAGGAAACAATAAACCATATGCTTTCTGGCAGGGGGTATAACATATTCTATGTGTGCACAGTAAGGCAGCAGGTTTTGGCTTTTTGGGCTCTGCTTTCATACAAGCACTAGTGAATAACAAGAACCAGCACTAAGGCAGCCTGCAAGTCTACTTTAGTGTGTCACATTTGGTTTGCACGTTGTTTAATCATTCCATGTCCTAGACCAAGCTGCCCTCCCCTCCCCGACTTGACTGAGATAACCAACAGGCACCTGATGTTCTGCTTTCACAGCTCCCCCATTTCATGCCTTTCAGAAAATGACTTGACAAACTGGCATGGGGTAATACATCATTAAACAATGAATCTCAGCAGTCACTGGAACTGTTAATCACTTAGTTTTAGCAACTAAGGCTTATGTTGCAAAGCAATGCCTCGTGGCTGAAGCACACAGTGGCTCCAGCAGGAACAGAAATGCCTGAGCTGGCTGGCTGTGAGCTCAGCACTTCTTTGTGTATCTGCTCTTTTCAAACATATGCACCACAAACAAAGATAAAGTCAGTTCCTCCACCATGGGCAACAGAAATCTTTGGCGCCTGAATTCACATTGATCTAAATGTTTGAGCCAGTATCATGTTTAAAATGTCACTGCAGAAATAAAAACGAAAAAAAAAAGTAAGGCTGTGCAGGTGAAAATGGAATTGAGGGATGAAGGTTTGGGGATGGGCAAGTGCAGCATTTCTTCAGAGAAGCCAGACTTGCCCCCTGCCCCTCAGGGCTTACATCACTGCCCCTGCTCTCTGAGACAGGAGCTGTGCTATTGCTGCTATTTCTGCCTTGGATGAATGATTTCTTTTATAAAGAAGGCTTTGCAATATTGAAAATATAATTTAAGAAATAATTTTCTATTTAGAAATGCAAAAAGTTGAAAATTACCGAAATCTATAATTTTACAATGCAAAGCTGTGCCAGACTTAAGTTTTTGATGCAAGGAAGACTCTTATCTGTTAAGAGTTGTCATGATGTGTGATTATAAAAGATAGTTGCCTTTGGAGGGGGGCAAAAAAAAGGGAATTAAACTCTGAAGAGGCCTCTCCAGTAAATCAATAGCAGAAGAGCAAAGAGTTGTCAGGGAGAAGACACTGACACCTTGAGCTCAAGGAACACAAATGATTTAGATATTCTGGGAGTTGGCAAAAACGGATAGAAAATGAAAAAACTCTTAACTGTCAGGAGAAATGCTACTACTCCTTGGAGCATCCCCAGCCTGTCAGAATAAAATGCAATAGGAAGAAAAATATTGTAATCTTTAATAGTGAATACTTGCAAAAAGAGACACTAGAAGACAGCTTGACACTAGAAGATACCTTATCTCTTTTCAAATCCGACACCTTTCCTCACAGTATTTTTGCAGTTACCATAGATTTCTTCTCCCTCCCACTACAGGACACACTACTTCTAAATGAGTCAATTCAAAGGAGTTTCTCTTCTAAAATAATCTTCTGCATTTGAGAAACTAATACTTTCTTTGTGCTCTAATTGAATTTCTTTTATTTCATATGCGGAGAAAAAAAGTGTGTCAAACATAATTTGGTGATTAAAGTTTAAAAGACAAAGAAGTCTAAGCCTGCCAAACCTTTTATTATCCCATGCTGTGCTAAAATAATGTACTCAATTCACACACCTTTGGGGGGATAAGGGTTGATAGCTGAAGGGTATTGAGAAGGAACATTCAAGAAGTTTCAGAGAAGAGCTGAAATGACCACAGGAATGGAAAAAGCCCTTCTGAAATTCACTTCTGAGAGCCTATTTTTCATACTAGAAATCAACAGTATAACACAAAGCTACTGAAATGAGACCCGTTTCTAAAATCAAATTATGGCTTTTTCCACAAAGTCTGTGCTGCTTGGCCTACCTGCACCACTTGCAACAGCAGGACACCTCTGAGATGTCCATTGCCAGAGTGTGCTGTTAAATTTTGATAAACCAAGTTTATCTGGAGAGACTCCAAACACTGCAGACTCCCACTTTGGCTACGTGAATAATCTAAGCAACTCTCCTGTTTCATATCTTTCCTGGGTACCTCCTTGGGTATTAATGCAGTTAAAATCAAATTTGAGGCATTAACACCAGAGTGGGTAGACACTTGATAGAATAGAAATAAGCTTGGCATAAATTTATAGGGATTTAGTTCCTATAAATCTGAAGACTTGTATTAGAGAAATGAAAGAGAGCAGAGATAATAGACAACTAAAGGGACATTAGGTGAGCAGCCACACCCACTTTATTAGATAATTTAATGCAATTTTGAGTTGTAAGAACTGTAGTTCTTCATGTAACTAAGCTCCCTTGATACTACAGAAAAATCTGCTCAAGAGATCCTGCCTGCTGCTGTTAACTTGCAGTAGCAATATAGGAATTCAGCAGTACTAGAAAAATGTTAATGTGGTGCCATTTTTCCAAGGTGGATGATCTAAGTTGATCCTTGGTTGACAAAAAAAATGTGGGGAGTTGGCAAATGTGAAATTAAAAGGAGTGGCATAGAATGAATTACCAGCTGATATGCTTATTGAGAATGGATGTTTTCAAGCAGATGTGATTATCTACCTCACTTGTAATTTGAATGACTATAAATATAACTAAAATGATGCAATAGTGCCTATAAAGTATCTATTTCTGAATGCCAGTTAAGTGGCCTCAGAACTGTCTGATACCTCCTAGTATGTCAGAAATGATATCTGGAGGCCTGGTAAAATTGGCACATTTCCTTTAGTTATCTATGAGTAAATAGACAATTATTGACATTTGTGACCAATGCAAAGGCTGCCAAGACAGGCAGCTGAAAGGCCAGGATTACCATTAAGAGCAATCAAGCTACAGTTTCTTTAAATAAGCCAGGTATTAATAATGCCAAGTTCAATATGGGCACTAAACGTGTGTATATATTTCAGTCTTTAAATTATATCAAATTTAAGCTGATCTCCAGAGATAGATGCTGAAGTTCAATTCTATATGTCTAACTTGGAATTAGTCCGTGATTTTCCTCCTCTTGTCTTGTGAATTGAGGTTCACGGTCTAAATCTACTTTTAAAGTTGTTTATTGGGTAATTATTATTATAAAAACAAATGTTTATTGATGTTCTTAGTTATGGGGATAACTATTACACCTCTAATTTCACAGCTAAACCTTACTAAATGAGAAGCTATTACTATGATTTACTGTGGAATTAAAATTTTCTACACTTTACCACACCTTTCATTTAATTAAATAAGGGCAGTAAAAAGAAGAGAGTGCAACTCCTCCAGGTTGTTTATTTTTTGAAAGACAACTGTCAATTACTGAATGAAGCAAGAGTTAGTATGCATTTATTATGTACACATTCATGTTGAACACAAACAGGCTGACTTCCTAGCTTTGCTAAGAGGAGAATTACTTCAAAAGAATAAATGGCATGAACATTTAGCTTAAATAATCAAATTCATAATAAATAATAAATAAAATTAACCAAGAGTTAGCTGAAATCTCTGAGAATCAATAATGTTGAAAAAAAGCAGCTCATGTCACAAGCTGACTCCCTTTAAGGGTTGCTTGACTGCTATTTCAGTTTTGTCACGGAGGACAGTGGGGCAGACAGGGGAGCAGTAGCCATGCACAGATTCTCTGTAAGATTTTCTGTCAACCTGTCAAGCCGTTTCATTTTTATAAAATGGGGATATTATTTTCCCTTTTCAAACAGTTTGTGCTCAGTTAAATTCCATTTGCAAAGTATGGAGACTCTCAAAAGGTACTGCAAAACAAGGAGTTTCCTCTTTAAATAAGGGACTCTTAAATGTTACATTAGGAGTGAAGATAATTACACCTTCTACTTCACACCACTCCTTTGAAGACTCTGATATACAATCCACTGTCAGTATTTCCTAAGCCCTTCTTTATTCTTTTTAGCCTAAGTAAGACTTTACCACAGATCCAAATCCCATCATTAAATCCCATCACCTCCTGTGATTGTTGTCCTGATTTCTGGAATAGTCATCTCAGATGGTCATCCAAAAGCACAGGATCACTAAAATATTGTGGAAAACACACCCATTCCTGATTAAAATTTGAAATTAAGAATACATTCCAATATAATAATCAGAATGCCTCTAGTTTTCAGTTCAAGGGAACTGAAATCAATGAAAGAGAACTAAAAATTAAATAATTTAATGAAATTACCTGAAAACATATGACCAAATTTGTTGTCTTTATCCATATTTCTTTTCTTTTTAAAAATTTTGTTTACCTCCTAATCACACACTGATATTCATATTTCATTAATGGTATGGAACTGGTTGAAGTCTCAAATTTTATGGAAAATTTTTTTTTGAGGATTGATTGTACTCTTTTCCATCTATATTTGATTATGGATGCCTACACCATAAAACAAGGAGAAAAACCAGAAAGCTTTTCTAAGCCAAAAAGTTAATTCTGTGCATTTTAAAGCAATGGGTAGCATTTCAGAATTCTGTCTTTAAAACTTTGATTTTGTATGTTTAGTGGTAATAAGAAAACAAAAAGGTTCCATTAGTAACTTTAAAGAAACTAAAAAGCATTGAGTGTCAAATGAATGTTGAAATCCTCAGATTCAGGCACTCAACTCTCTCTTCCTTAAGGCTGCTCTAAACAGCTCTTCTCCATTTATTACCTAGCTCAGATTACACCAAAGCACAGTGCAAAGGCCAGGGGAACATCACAATTTCACCCATATTTTCTAGCATCTGTACTTTCTGCACAGGTGTTGCTGGAGAGGCAAAATCACTCTGACCCTAAGGTCAAATCTCAGGGCACTTAGGTGTTGGCAGAACAGAAGGAGCTCAAATAACCATGATTTGCACATATGGACCAAACAGGACTAGAGCACAGGCATTTCATTCTCCAAAGGGAATTTGGAAAAGTGTCAAGTATGTACCCAATACATCTCTATCTGTTCTCCGCTGTCTATTTAAAGCTAGATTTTATTCCCTGTATTGTTTTTCAATAATCAGTGGAACTATTTTAATCAGTTACACAAGGAGTAAAAAAATCTGGCCTAAAACCTTACCTTTACACTGTGTTGCTTGCTGATCTCAAGTTTTGTTTATGATTATGGACAGAGACAGTACCTCTAAATCTCTCTAAACCAGAGCCCTAGGATAAGCCCATTTCTTGCTGTACAAATTTGCAATTTGGCACAGGCAATAAAACAACTCCATACAGACGTGTTTAAAAATCTGTGCCATGTGGAATGCCCCAAATTAAAACCTCTGAAGTAACTGGCACTGTTCTTATGAATTATTTCAGTATCCTGAGATGTTACAGGTTAGATAACTGGGTAGTTACCTTACTCCATCATCTGCTGACATCTCCCTCACACATGTTTGATTGACAAATTGTGAAGCAAATTCAAAAAAACCCCCAAAAATAACAAACAAATATGCAAACTAACCACTGAAAAATCCAAACAAAATTCTCCAAGTTACTCTGACTTCCAGCCATCTCTGCAGTGAAAGTCTTTGAAGTTAAGTTGGTGCAGTGACACTGCATTTGCTATGGCACCTGAGTATCAGCCATCTGCACTGATACCAAGGTTAAATTCCAATGTCAAGACAACTGCAAAGAATCCATGTGCCATCCCAGGAGAGTTTCTGAATCACTGGTGAAACAGAAAGTAGTAGATGCTNTTTTTTTTTTTTTTGCTATAACTGAAAGCCACAAACTGCTTGTAATGTAATTTGTAATATATTGCACATGACAAGGCATAATCCACCCTGTGCACTAAATGTGTCGTGGAGTAATGTCAAGGGAATGCAGGGATTTTGAGTGAGCATTGTAAATCTCCCAGCATCAGGAAGACTGAGCAGCACTAATATCTAGAAATAACTTCTTCCCTGTGTTAGGATTATTTTTGAGATATTTTTCCAGTTTCTTGACATCAGCGGTAATGTTACAACACAGAACATAAAACATTTGCTAGTATTTTTCAGTACTACAGTAAACTTTTGGTATGTCTATTCAAAAACCAGCCACAGAGGAGTTTTGAATAGGAACAGAACACTCCAGTTTGACTTTAATGGCAACTGAGTACCCAACTCCCAGAGCCTTTTCTAACTCCCCACTACCACACCTCCCTTCCAAGTAAGAGGCTTTGCTATTACATGTTCTGTGCTTGATAGAATTCAAACACAAAGTGTAATTGTATTAAACATTCTTCTGGTCAACTTGGGGATCCTATCAACAGTATTCTAACAAACCTATTGAGAGTCTGCCTAATACTGAGCAAAATAGTACTTTCTCATAAAAAGGAGGGGGAAAAGGCATCAATATGTCTGACACAAGTGTGCACTGAAGTGCCAGGAGACTACTTAGCTCAAGTGTTGTTTGGCATCTTGGCAGCACACTGCAGAACAAGGAGACATCTAACAAATTTTCATTAAATTCTATGAACAGGGGAGTTAGGCCAGGCTGCCAGGGACCCTGTGTCAGTGCCACTGTTCCAGAAAGTGCAGAATGGAGGCACTTCTTCAAGCTGAGTCAGTTTGAGTCAGTGTCTCATATCTCTGAATTCTCACTGCATGACATGTATATAGAATCATAGCTCCCATCCCTGCAGTCTTGTTTTTCTATTCTGTGTTTTCTGCACTGTTATTCTAGGTAGCAGAACAGATGAGTTGCTGGTGCTGCTCTCTTCCATCAACCTGTGCTCTTGCAATGAAGGAATCAGGTCAGCCTGCTTGCTTTCTCTCTTACATGCACAGGCACATACACAGAGGAGATTCTGCACTTAAGGATGTGATTTTTAATTCATGTGCAGCTCACCCTGTATGGAGAAGGAAGAGGGCTGTTACACAACTATCTAAGCAGCAGGGTCAGTGTCAAAGACAGCAGGTCTTTGGATGAAAGATATATAAGGCATCACATGAATGTATAAATACATATAGATATAAAAAAATGCTATAGATAAAGCTATAAACTAAAAGACAAGATGTAAGAAGTTGCCTTTTCCAGGCTCTGTTAGCTAAGGAGAATACAGTGAGTGTCTGGCATATTCATCAGTTCAGTGAATTTCTATGTACCCTTGCTATCAGCAGAATAAGCCATTATAAACAGTGTGAAGCTCACAGCATATACTTTAAGTCTCCTTTAAAAGCTCTGAATTCACAAGCTATATTAAACTACGCAGGACAGCTCACAGAACGACAGCAATCCTATTTTACAATCAGTGAATGCAGTTAATGCCTTTTCACTATCATTCCATCATGCTGCAGTGTGACAGCACATTTAATGATTTTAATCCTTACTGTCTACTGGTGAGAACAACCAAAAATTCTCCTCAGATTGTACGGGAACATTTAAGCTCCAGAAAAACCTCTGCTAAACACTGTAGTTCTGCCTTCCTTACCTTCAGCTGCCTTGATGGTGTAGCCATTCTCTTCATTTGGTGGCACTTCCAGGAGCTGCATGACCCTGTCCAGCAAGCCATGGATGATCTCAAAGCCTGGACTTTTGTTGTAATAAATCGCACATAGATGTCTGTAGTTTCTTGCACCAACATCTGCAGAAGAAGGAAACAATTATGTTACCTGGGAAACTTTTATCACACTTCTAACCTTGCCTTTTGCATCACTTTTCTTCTGCAGCACTCTGAGGCACTGGTGGCAGAAAGGAGAAATAAGTATATAAAATGGCTTCTCTGACAGACCTGTCACATAGCCTGAGGAAATAATGGAATTTCTTTAACCCACTGGACTCTCACAGTCAGAAATGTAAAGGAAGATTTAAAGTACCCTATGCCTTGAGCAGGAAAGAGAGCTGTTACATACAAGTATCTTCTATGCAGTGACAGATACCAAGCATATAGTTAAGTGTTAAAGAAATTTAAAACAGACAAGCCAAAATGCAAATACTCAGTAGGCAGGAGAAACTTGTGATGCTGGTGGGAAAGCTAAATATTTATAGAACTCAGCTGCAGAACAACTACAAGTACAAAACAACCAGCCCACAATCTGAAATGAGTGTAATAACATTAGCACGGTGACCTGTGGAAAGATCTTAATTCACAGAGGTTTCCAAATCACAACTACTGCTTTTTGGGATCATCTTGGACATCCCTGCAACTCAGTGATTATGAAAAATGTTCTATACTGCACAAACTCAAGACAGTGACATGAATATCTCCCACTTTGGACAATTCCTTAAGTCAAACCCCTGCCTTATGCCTTCTTACATTATTGATTTCAGCAAAACATGTTTCCCTTTTTTTAAGTTTTCAGAATGAGTATGTAGTACTGTGTTGTTGTACCTTGAGGCTACCCCACTGCAGTACACACTGTCTTAGGACTACTGTGGTCTGTCTTTGCAGCTTTACCCATTGTGGGCTTCAGCATTTTGATCACGTCAACGGGAACCAAGCTCAAAAAACCAAGAAAGGAATGGGTTTTCCATGCAGCATAGAGTTAAGCAGTGAAACTTCACCACAGGATTTTGCAGATGCCAGGAGTTTACACAGCTCTGAGGAGGCAGATGAAGTCCATAGTTGACAAATCCACTATTTCTCACTACAAAGAACCACATTTATGCTGGGAGGTCCCTGAGCTACTCCTGGCCACAGAGCAGAGAGCATTCTGGAATCATTATCCACTTGTTCGTGCTCTTGTACTTCTGCCCTGACAGCACTTTTAGCTGGCATTACAGTCAGGGCATTAATATCTATCACAGGAGAAATTAGATATTAAATGGAATTTACATCTTATTTATTTGCTCCAACTAACCATTTAGTAACAAAAAAAAAAAATATCTGTCAGGTACTAAACAAGGGCACATTTATCAAGTGACCAGAAACACACAGGTTAAAACAGACAGCAAAACACAGGAGCAGAGCTTACACAAAATGAAAGCTCAGCCTTTTTGAGACACAAGTCATTCAAAACTTCTAGTGCAGCTACTTGCTAACACAGCTGCAAGTTCTCTCATCAGTCACTGAAACTGAATTTACTGTGGCAGTAAGTCTGCATTTTGTCATTCAGGATTTTTTTCCTGTCATTATAATAATGTGCAGTGTTAAATAATGGAGAACCCAATCCTGAAGTTAAAATGGCAACACAGGAAAGTAAAGGCTACAGAGAAAATATCAATAAAAGCAGCATCTCATTTTGGGTCTGAGCACTCTGACTGCTCTGTCTCATCAGCTGTGTTTCTGTTTCCCAGCTCTACAATGACACCAATTGGTAGTGCAACTATAGATGGTCAGTAATTTATTTTCACTTTAGTATTAAGCAACAGAATAGAAAAAAATTATCTTCCCTAAGACAGCATGTTCTTTGGGCTAGAGATTCAGTAGAATAGAATGGTTTCCTTTCTTTATGAGTCATTATGCTAGCAGATTTTGTGACAACTATCTGAATTTTGATTTCATTACGATTAAGATAGTCAATGATGCCTTCAGACTAGAGTTCTTAACTAAAGCATCGGAAATAAACATACAAATTATCTTTCATAACTTGTTTTCAATTTTAGAAATATTTGGTAAAGGTTGCTCTTTCAAGTGTTGTAAAAGTTACTCCTTTACAGAGACATATCACAACAGAGGAAGTTCATTCACTACAAGCAATAGGAAGAAAAAAAGATATTGGGAATTGTAGGCAAAAGCTGGCAGATGTTAGAAATGCTTCAGTTCTTTGTAACTCACTTAAGAGCTCTCATGTCATGCCATGAAACATTTCTATTTTTCAAATGAGCCTGCCAAGTATGTCAACCTAAATTATATATAAATATATATATGTGTGTGTATATATTTCTGAGACTTCAAAGCACTTCCTGGGGATGCTGCTGAAAAACAATCCAAAGGATGGGCAGCTGCTCAGGAATATGTGAGCCAAAAGAGTGCAAAGGAAGATAAAGCAACTTTGTACGCTGTTCCCTTCCAAATTAGAGATGCTTCAGAAAAATGACCTGCTGATCTGAAAGGGGACACCTGCTCAGGCAAAATTGCATTTTAGCCTCCCAAACTATTTTCTGCAGATAACCAACACTTCCAGACAGTTGGAAATATGCTTCAAAAGGTGGCAGCAGCTGTATTCACAGATGATGTAAATTGTGCTAAATGTGTGCTACCATAAGCTTGCCAGATTCTCCAAGATCACTGGTCAGAGGTGATTTTCTAACGGATTAATTTCTTTTGTTGTAGTAAGTGAGAGAAAGGATATTCTCTGTTAGGCCTGGTGGTAAAGGTGAGGATTTATACCCTAAACTAGTGTAACTATCCTACCACAAGTGATTATCTAGTGTTATAAATTAACCAGAACAAATGCTGTGCAACATATTCAATATCAGCACATTTCCTTCTGCCCTGAGAAGAAACATTTTTGCTCAGATTTGGTTCCATTTAGTTATATTGAATCTGGCACACATTTTGCTAATTTAATACAGCAAACCGTTCTGCCAGATAAGTCTGAAGAGATGTATATTCAGTTCACCTTGGTAAGCACGAGTTCTGTATAAGAAGGTATTTTATTAAAACCCAGTGTGTTTAAAAGAGCTGGGTTCATTCCCACATGAATGACTGCAAGATGCCATTTCAAATACACTTAATGTCAGTACTCTTTTGACCCATACTTCTGAAATTATTAATTGGAAATTCTGCATGCCAAAATCATGAAATAATAAAATTAAATTAAATCAGTCTGATGACATAAGCCTTGTGCAGGAAATCTCATTCCATATGTGAGAGGACAACCCCACATTTTTCAGTGTTTGCAGTTGCCTTTCTCCGCCCCCCTCCCTTCAAACCGTTTATTAGGCAAGTTTAATTTTGGAAGTCAATTTGGGGAAGACAGTAGTTATTCTAAACACAACATTAAAACCCATTTCAGATCCTGTTCACAGTCTGTAAGTGCTCAGTCCATGAGAGGGCTGCCCAAGAGCACAGAGCACAAAGCTGCTGCCTCACAAGTCTTTGTCTGTTGCAGTGATTCCCATCAAAATAAAGTACACCACAAAATCATTCTTTATAAAACTGTCTAGCAGCCATCCCCATAAATGAAAGCTTTCAAGAGCTACACTTGACACACACTGAATAAAAGTAACAATTTAACTCACAAATTTTATAATGCCAGAGTACATGTGCTCCTTAGTCCAAGATAAACAGCCTCACTCTTGATTCTGAAGAATGCTGATGCTATTCTGCCATCTGTCCCACGTTTTTTGCATTCTAGCTAACTGCATGCCCAACAAGGAATGAGCTGCACCACCAAACTGCCTGTATTTAATAAAAAAGAGTCTACATGGTTTGCTAAAACTGCTTGTTTTGCTTGGCAAGGCTCTTTTTTCCTTCAAAAAGAAAAAAGGTAATCTACAAATTAAATTCATCACCAAAGCAATTTACTTGCCATTTTATTTATGCCTTATATAAACCTTTGTTTTGCAGATCCCAGATACTTTAAACACAACCACTAAAATCTGAAACCAGATAGTAAAACAACAGAACCATTTCTACCACTGAATTTCAAGTAATGTCAGCCTTTTTCACTGAGAAGCAAAACCCCATTCAGAATCGCAACTCCTCCCAAAAGTTGTAGCTTGTGCACTCCTCTTCCCCAATACACTATATAGAAAGAAATTATTCAGTAAAATTTAGGCAAAGTTTTAACCTTTAAAAATCAAATTTTACAGTTCATTTTACTGTGATCCATTTTTCCAGATACAGATAATTTGTAATTTTGATCATGCACAGTGAAATCAGTGCAAAGAGGCCCCAAAAACCAGGAAGGATTTCACTGAAGCTTTTGGAAAGTGAACGAGCTGCTTTGGCTGTTTCACATACAACAATTAAGGCTCCAGAACAATTGTAAGGTAAATATGCTTTCTCAGCACAGTTGGATGAAGTGGAAAGATAAAGATAATATTTTCATTGATGAGAGAGGAAATTTTATACAGTGGAGCTTTTTATTTATGGATACAGTTTTATACACAGACTTGCTCCATTCTTCCCCCTGTATCTCTGCTATCAATCTCATTCTTCATATTGGTTATCAGCTTCCCAGAAGATAATTCTGGAGAACAAATACAAACAATCCTGTTCAAAGATGATGGAAAAGGGATTCATGTTGAGACACACTCTGAATAACTGCTCTCTGGGATAGAATGTCTGCAAATATAACCTGCTCTTCCCAGGCTCTAGAACTATAATAGCAACATGCCTTTAGTATTTACTGCTTTCCAGGGTTTGTGCCACTTGAAAACACTACCAGCAGGGAGTTTCTCTCATGAGTTACATCCCTAATAAGAATACAAAGGAGCACTAGATTAAGAGCAAGTAAAAATAAGCACATCAATACAAGCAAATTAGAGCAGGTTATTTTTTGGTGCAAAATTGTCTTATGTTTATCCTAGTAGTTTCTCAATACCCTTGACAGATTTTAAGGAATATTTAAATGCCTAAACATATTTGCAGTGTACCTCCTTGCACTTTTGAGAGAGCATCTAAAATGAACCATGTTTCTAGCCACTACAAAATCCAGCCTGCTACACCATGCTCTTAAATCTTGTTCTGTGCACATTAATATAAAACCCCAATGTAGTATGTAATGACTATGACAACGGAAATGTCTCTTTTGAAGGAAATACAGATTTACTTACTATCACTATTTGGTATGTAAACGTACTTCTGTTATCAGAGAGCCTGAGGAACCTTCTCTCCTTACCTGTATTAGGATCTTTTACCACAATGTCAGAAATCTCGAAGAGTTTGAGAGGCAAGGGCATCTTTCTGTTGGCAGCAATAGTTTTCAGCAGCCCAGGAAGGAGGGTTGTACGTGCCACCTGCAGGACAAACAGAGATGCTGCAAGTCAGATACCGTCCAAAATAGCTCATGTTAAGTTTTCTTCTTTTTTTTTTTTCGTTTTGTCCATTTGTAAAAAGAGTTCAAAAGTAGTCAGATGCATATATTGCACTTATCTCTTACGTTTAAGCAACTTTGATTTAGAATTATTAAACTTGGAAATGTAGATATTCTCCATGTTCTATATACTGCATTTTCTCAAAGAGTTTATATTTGAGGTTAGGGACCACTACCATTTCACAGGTGCTTGAATTGCAGTGCAGGGTGAAAAAATATCATAGAGAGTGTAAAAAATTCCCATAAATTTAATCTCAGTTACACAAAAGGCAAATTCTAAGTGTTGTTTTGGAAATATTAAGTGTTTTCGAAAATTTTATCTTTATACCTCCTGATATCAATGATATAGGAATATGTTATGTAATATTCAGTCATGGACAACCCAAAATCTATAGAATATGTGTTCAAAGAACCAAACAAGAGACAGTCATACCTGTGAATGTATCTGTAAGAACAGTAACATTTCCTGTGTTCTCCATTCAAATGAATGAATTTGAATGAATTCAAATGGAATTCTTTCAATTGTGCCATTTTTTATTTTTATATGTCAAAGTAGAAGAGTCTGATTCAGTAAATCTAATGTAAGACGGGTGGCAGTGACAGTCTCCTCCTTGACTGTAAGTCAGAAGTCACCATGTGCTCAGCCACAGCTACTTCTTAAGCTTGGTCATGCAGCATTTCTGTCTCTTTATCCTACTTTTGATAACTAGTGAAGAGTTCCAGCTGCACACTGAGGGTAAGATGGTCCCTGGCATCATCCTGCCTTGCCTTGCTGGCAGAGGACAGGATGGGGAGAGCCATGCTGAGAATCTCAGCACAGTTACCATCCAAAGCTGAAAGTTTACAGTGCATCACCGAGAGCAATCCTTCCCAATTCTCAGGGAAGCCTACAAAAGACTGAAACTATTTTTGCCACAAGGAATTATCCATCCAATCATTAGATGTATTAAAGATCTTTAGGGGAAAAAACCCACAAATCACAAAATATTAATACCCCACAGACTCCTGAAACTTTTCGAAACCTTTCTAAAGTAGTTCACCTTTGTATTTCTTAGGCTAGAAAGGAAAAAATAAAAGGGCCTGTAAATTTACCTTCCTTGTAAACTAAAGAAAGCATGTAAAAAAAAAAAAACAAACAAACCAAACACTCTTGAAAGGGAATATAAAACCCATGGGCATATTCTTTGGTATTTTCAGAATTGTTGAGAATACCATACTTGAGCTCTCACTTTCTGCTCTAGCAAAGATCAAATTATCGAGAAAGGTGTATTAAAATACTTCAAGAGCACCACAGAATTTAAAAAAGAAACAAAACCAAAACAAGAGCAATAACGGTCAATAATTAAAAAACAAACAAAAAAAAAAAAAAACCAACCCAAACATTTCCTATCCAAATTGCAGGAAGTTTAGAGATTTCAAAGTCTAATAGTTCTTTTTATGCTGAATGGGTTTTCTAGTTGAGGGAGCTGATCAACCATCTGGGATTTTCTGCAATAAGACTGCTCAATTTTGCCACATTCTGCCACACAGAGCATGGTACTTTGCTTTCTCGAAAAGCTGATAGTATTTCACACAGGAAGAGAGATTTCCCAGTGAAGGAGTAACAGAAGATGACATGTTCAGCACATAAATATACACAAGCTCTTTAATGCAAAAAAGGAGCTCTAGTTTATATTTTATTCCCTGCTGGTTGCTCTCTTTCATTTTTAAATATAGAATCCATGACAATCTTGCTTTCAAAATGTGAATGCTCTCACCTGAAATTCTGCTGTTTTGGGGTTTGCTATGCGCACGGCGTTTGTTGCAGAGATGTCCATGCCAAGTTTATCTGCAATATCTTCTTGAGAGCACTGAAAATGAGATAAAAACCCATCAAGGTCAAGTAGTTAAAACAGACAGTAAGCCAAGGATGAAATTTGATATCGAGAATGAACAATGGAATTGTAGCACTGCCCCATAATATATCCTCTCACATGTAACACTCATAACACAAATTAAGCCCTAATTTTAAGATGAAGTAGGAGAACTGGTTTCTTTACAAATGTTAATTACTAACCAAAATCAAGCTGGTTTAATAAAAAAACAAAACCGAAAAAAGCTAGTGTTTATTTTAACTTCTGTTATGGACTGTTGTAATTTATTTTAAAAGCTGACTCAGATTCTGTGCTCTGACTTGCAAGGGGTGAAGTATTTTATTCTGAAAATAGTGCTTGTAAAGGGACTGGTAACTGTTCTTTCCCACAAAGCAAATAATCCCTTGAGGGAAACTTACAGAAAGTAAAATACTGTAAAGTAAAGTAAAAAACAGGTCATGTGGCAGGCCTTCAATTTTCAGAGCTGCTTAAGATTCTTGTAATTTGTTCAATTTTTGGGGCTGGAGTGTTTTTAAGGCCTGTATTCTAAAAGTGTATTTTTAAGCTGGTCAGTAAAACAACAGGCATTCACTTTATCAGGCTCAGCCAATGTCTGTGCACATACTGCAATAGATGTTACTTCTAAGATCCACACTTCAGATTTCCACAATTTATAGCTTTATTAGAGTAATAAAGAAACCAGTAGCAGACAAGGCATGTAATTGAGGATTTGCTTGTATACTGCAGTCTCCCAGAAGTGTCCCCTTTGCACTGGCAGCACTCAAAAAGTGTGTTGATAGACCAACTGTGAGAAAAAGGAGCAGATGATGCCATCTGAAAAAGTGGATTATTGAATAATAATAAAAAAAATCCCAAATAACACAAGGAATGCTGAACTTAGGAGGAAAAAAATGTGTTAAACAGTTTTCAGATGTGTATCTAAACTACAGCATGTTACTGTGATTTAACTAAATGCATTCTGGCTAAACTGGAGCTCCTCACAGAAGGCAATGTTATTGTGTACAAGTATCATTTGGGGCTCTAACCAACAAACAGATTGAGTACACAAATATATTAGCAGTGTTTGTCATATAACACTGAACTATAGAATGTTGTAGCATAAATTATAGTTATCACAGTCATAAGCCTCACACTGGTGTTTTAATAAGTGTTGGGGACACAGCAGAAACACAAATATGAAATGTGGTATCATGATAGAACATGATACAGCATGACCTTCAAAAATTCTGCTGCTGCAGTTCATAAAGGTCCTCAGTTGTAGCAATGTAATATATTAAATGTTTCAAGCATTTAACCTATTTGGAGCCGAAAAAAATGAACTGCATTAATGAGTAAGGAAAAACTTTAAAAGCTTTACTATGTTACATGTACAGTTTCCTCAACAGGGTACTACCACAGGTCTGAATACCTCTGTGAGACATTAGCACTGCAGGAGAAAATACAGCTTGTTGTCCTGGTTACTTAATTGAGTTAAGAACAAAATATTAAAACTAGCATATATTTTTCAGAATGAGACTAAATTTTGCTTTTGAAGCTCCGTGAAATATGAAAGTGGTACAATTTTATTTAGTCCATTCAAATCACCAAATTTGGTTGGAATACCTGAACTTTTCAACTACCAGAAGTGTTTAGGAGCCTGAACTGATGCATCTTAAAACACTGAAGTAAATTATCAAAAAATAATCTGTGAGCAGATCACTCTCTCTCTCTTAAGAGGTTGTGTACTTTCAAGGATTTATACCTCAGGCCATCTAGTAAGTTTAAAGTCCAGGAAGAATCTGAGAAATTCCACAGAGATTTTAATAGGATATGTGATGGTAGCTCCCCATATGCTAAAATGTGCACAAATTGGACATTCAGGCAAAGGCTTTGAGCAGACCTTGCAACAGAAAGGATTTTCTGAAATGTATAGTATATTTTCAATAGTTGACTATGCCAATTTCCACATATGAACAGTTACCATATACATTTGGAGGGCATGAGAGTGTAATTAATCTTTTTGGTTTTTTTATTAGATCAGGCTCTCTGATCCAGTTCACAACTAAGGGGGATGAACAAGTGGCCATGACAAAGATGTTGATTCCTACTCTACATTCTGTTTTAGCACAACAATCTTGCTGTATAATTTCCATAGTACAAATGCTGCCAGCTATTAGTATTGCAGTGGCACTTGATGCTGCAGAGTCCTAATTCTTGGTCAAAGACTGCTGGCATAGCTGTAGCAAATAATAGCTACAACCAGTGCTAACAATTCTATATTTGTTATCTCTATTTGTTATCTATATTCTCTATACCTATTTGTTATCTGTATATTTAAAACCTTACCTGTGGTGAAATTTACACAGGATTTTATGTCCCCTTAGCATGCACTGTAACTTTTTAATGGGTATTCTTAAAATTAACTCTTTGCAGACTGAATAATTACATACCAGCTGGGTATCTAATGCAAGGAATTGTGGGCAAGTGACAGTACTAAAGAGAAATATAGAAACAGGGAAATCTCAATAAACTGTAGTAATACCCGCCAGAAAGTACTAAATTTTAATGCTGGTTTTCCAGATTATTGAACTCTGATGAATTTCCCATCTGATGACCAAAGCCTTGAGAGAGATTTGCTGTCTTACAATTTTATCCTATCAAACTAAAACCAGTCTTTCAACAGCTATTTCCCCTCTATATTTAGAACTACATGCCACATTAACAGTGACTCATTTAATTTCTCTGACCTACAAACTCCCCAAATATCATACTATTCCAAAGCCCTAGTAAACAAGCAGCTGCCAAAACAGTACTGCATAATTCTGGTACATTTATACAACAACATAGCCTCAGACCATCCTCTGCAGTTTTGATTGCACCACTGTTCCAACATGCAACTAAGAAAAATATGAAATCAATGTAATATACCAGGGCAAAAGTGAGTGCTTCAGTGAATCCAGCAGCTGCCAAGTCGTGTCTCAGAAGCTCTGCAAGCTTATTGAGGGGGAGCTAAAATGAAACAAAACAGTTTTTAGCTTCCATCTAAAAGCATTTTGCTATTCTTTCCCGAGGTGATTGTGCCTGTTACATGATGGTGAATTCACCAGGGAGGGACTATGCTTGTGTGCTTAAAATTTTTGAAAGCATTAGCCAGCTGCCTTTAGGCTTGCCTGAGGAAATGAATCTCCCAATTAGAGACTTAATACGGGCTCCCTGCTTAAACCCTGTCTTTTTTCAAGTACCAGCAACCCCTGGTCGTGGACTTATTCAAATCAGTGGGGCATCTGTTTTGTATCCCATCCATGGTAAATACTTCTCAAGGCAAAGCATGTCAAAATATTTAATTCCTAGGTTCTGTTTTCCCCAAAGCCCTTCTGGCATGCAGCAGTCATTTACTGACAACAGAGCATTCATTTGAAGGGGCAATCTTACTTGATTAGCTATGGTGTACGTTTTCGGAATCACCATCTGAATGTTGTTATAACCATAAGCTATTGCTGCATCTTCTACGATATCACAGGCATGGATAATGTCTGCTCTGGTAGGAGGGATTTCAATCTCTATCTGGTTCCCATTCCCTGTGACGTGTGACTTCAAACACATCCTAGTCAGCAGCTTTGCCAGGCTTGATGGAGTTTCACTGAAACAAAACAAGAGAGTGGTAATATATGGATTTTGCACTATATCGACTGGCTTAGTAAAGTCATCAGTGTTTCTTCTGCATTGCCTCATATCCTGAAGAATCTGCAAGTGCTTTATGGACTGTACACAGACTTGGTATTCAAACATAACCATCTCAGATTCTGACTCATGAAATGGTCACTTTACTTCATAACAGTTGTGTGAAGCCATAAAAAAATCATTCACTTTCTCTGAAAGCAGGGGAAGAACTCTTTAAAGTTGATCTAATTACACAAGATAACCCCCAAATTTTTGACAATTAAAAAAATCACAGTCTAAACATTTTTAAAACAATACAATAATCAATGTCTTCTAGTACCTTTGTCATGGTTAATACAAACTATGTTTTCATTTGCAGTAACACACCTGATTCCTATTTTCTTGTTAATGTGTTCAGGTTTCACCTTCTCTGTTCGATAAGCCAGTTCCTAAAAAGAAAGACAAAGATTTTAAGCATACACAGTGCCTGCCACTTCTACCTAAGAGGATTCAGTCTTAGTAATCTAGCTTCTAATTGCCAGGCTAAAATGACACCCACAGAAGACAAATGTGGAATATTAGGCTAAAGTTAGCATTCTAAAGTTAACAGGATTGTTGAAAATATACTCTAGTATGTGATGGTAAAGCTGTTCTTGGTTAAGCTGGAAGGTTGAATGCAGCATGAAATCCCTGTTATTGAAACTTCCGATAATTTCTGATATATGCAAGTAACAGAGTCACTGAACATTTCTGGTGACCAGTTCATCCTAAGTCAAAGCCCTAAAGCACAGAATGGTCATGCATGAGATCTCATGGTCTGGCACAGATCAAATGACTTTTAAGAGGAAAAGGAAAGAAAACTTTCTTTATTGGCACACAAATATCTACCAGTATTTTACTTAGCAAGTGTGCAATGTATTTAAGAAAGTTATTTTGCATGCATTTCCATATTTCATGTGTTTTTAAACTTCTTGATATAAAAATCCTTAAAAACCATAGCATCTGAAACTTTGGAGATTGTTTTTTCTGTTTTATGTAAGGAAGCTGCTTTGGTTACTGCAGAGATTTCTATTTTGTTGGATATCTTTTCAGTATTCTACACCCTTCCTCTGCTGATTAAAGCTGACATTGTGAAAATAAAAAGCTAAAATGACACTAGAAAACCTCTCAGCAAAAATAAGTTTCTTCCCTTCTAAACAGTTGGTACTTGCTTGATACATCTGATTTTATGAACTCAACCAGATCTGTCTTCAGTTACTTTCAGGAAACACGATGAATTGCTTACTTTATACTTATTAAGAGAACAAAAATGTAAGACTCCATTACTGCAAAGAGGTCTGTCTGGGGCTCTGAACTGCACTCAAAGTCAACATTCTACCTAACAGACCTTTACATACTTGGTGTCTGTAAAGTGAAAGACTGAAAAACGCAGTGTTACTAGGTTATTCTAACTGAAGGGCACTAAAGCTTCCAGATCTGATAAGTACATTATGCTGAGGCTGATTTCAGCTGTCCATAGGCTTAAGACTGAAGGACCTCTTCCTGCATTAATTTTTCCTGATTTGGAACACATAGGTTTTAAAAGCTTTAGACACAGATTATGACCTTTGATTGCAATCTTTACTTGTTCCTGAAAGCTCCTATCACATGCACTCTAAACCATAATAGTGTATTTTTAACCTCATCATAATTCAGTGGAGCTTCAGAAGGAGTTTCCTAGACAAGGAGAAGCTGGAGCTGGAGTTGTTTTTCATGGGGTTAGAGAAGGCTCTGGCTCACTAACACAAGCTAGTGCCAAGCTGGGTTTTTACACTACACATCAGAACCAGCACATGCTGCCACTGCAGAAAAAGAAAACAATGTCACTCTTAACCAGACTTTGTGCAAATAAACCTCTCTCCTAAGGACACAGAGATATCCTAATGCTGTGCTTACCGGATAGATGTGGGTCTTCCCATTGGGATAAACTACTTCTACTGCTTCAACACTGAGAGAGACAGAAAAGTATAAGTAAAAATGTTTTTATCGCATGGCCCAAATGTAATGTCTCTCTGCCTGGAGATTTATACTCACGTGAATGGCTTCTCACAATATTCACTGAACATCGTGACTATAATATCAAGAACAATTTTCGCCTACAAAACAAACATAATAATCACATTGAAACCAATCATCTCCTTGTGTCGAAGCAGACAAAATATCTTAACAAAAAAACAGGGAAAATATCTCATTTTACACCCTCTTCATTCTATTCTATTCTATTCTATTCTATTCTATTCTATTCTTCATTCTATTCTATTCTATTCTATTCTATTCTATTCTATTCTATTCTATTCTATTCTATTCTATTCTTCATTCTATTCTATTCTAATTTCCTAGCAGTCTAGGATACTAGATTGAATTTTAAAGTAAGTTTTCCTTCTGATGCAGACATTTGTGCAAAAACTTGAAAACCTTTGGTTTTCAAGGTTCTGAAGCATTTGTGTATCTTTTCTAAACTCTGTTCTTTAGAAACACAGGGTTTTCATTACCATTTGGAGCTGGGTCTTCCTAACCTTCAGTAACATTAGTAATGTTACTGAAGTTCAAGTGTGAATGGAGAGGCTGAAGGACTGTGCATTGTTTAGCAATACATTATCAGTTAATATTTTAAGAGATTAGTATAATGGAATATAATAATGAGATTCAGATGAACTTCTCAATCTACAAGGGTTTTTTATTTCTGATGCCTGACAGTGCAACTTCCTTCATGTAAACAGAGCAGCACTATATTTATTTTTATTATCAAGACAAGCAGTAGCAAGAAACAGTTATGTATTAATTTGCTTAGAAGCCACTTCCCAACATGCAAATTTATCTGTGCTGTTAACATATCATTGTACAGTAGGGTAAGTTAAAAGCATTTTTGCTCCTAAGCATCAAGTTATACACTTTAGGGAAATAATCAATGAATGCACAACCTATATTCAAGAACAGGCAATTATAACTCCTAGGTTTTCATGCTTCCGCTTTGAGTTACAGAATTTGCATATGGAAAGACTTGAATTTAGCAATTATTTGCAAAGCATCCCTGCTTGAAAAAGATAACTAAGTGGAAAAACTGTTGTCTTTCTTCCCTCAGCCCAAATTTTCCGTAGGAGACAAAATGATTCTTTACAAAGAGTATTCTGCCAAAATAGGCAGTCTTAGTAAATTTTACTCTTCTGAAAGCCTTTCAGATTTAGAAAAAGTGCTGAACAAGAGCAAACAGTCTCTAATTTACTTGAATTATTTTCTCATACAAGCTGAACACTTAGTGTCAACATAAAGATACAATAAAATCGAAATTCAGTGAAAACACAATTCTATCTATAGAGCAAGCCTGAAACTGTGTCAAGGGAATTCCACAGTCCTACAGCTTCTGTATCGGAAGGCTGGCTCCATACAGTAAATGCCTTGCTGTTGTAGGTCTTTGTACTGGAGCTCTATTATCCAAAGGGAAAACAATGATATTAATGCATAGCAAAAGAAGGAAAGATTAATTTACCTTTGTAATATCTGTGCCTGTACATTCAATAAACACATTTCTGGTATTTAGGGTTATTTTTGTATGATCTCCTAAAACATGTGCAAACAAAAACATGTTAAGAAATATTACTTTTATTGCAATAATACTGATACTGACTCATTTTGTGTCAGAAAGTTCATTGTCATCTTCCACAGCTTAAAAAAGCCACTACCTAAAGTACCAACACTCACAGCTGTAGGCAGAAGAGCAGTTCTTTTTATTTTTGAATGTATGAATCAAATAAAAGGAAAAAGGCAGACCAGAGACACTGACTGGTTTATGCTTTACACTGCAAGACACAGGAATCTACAGGTATCTTGGCACACAGCTGGAAAAGCTAACTAGCAGAACAGTGGCCATCTGCTGTTAGCAAAGGGGCTTTGCACTGCCACAGCATCCCATCACCCCTGGATTTAGTCTCACATTTGCACCAGCTGTGTGATGTGTGTCATTTCCTTGGGCAGGAATAAATGAAATGGTTTTTTAAAGTGATTTAGACTAATGACTATCAGTAGTCATTCTGTGATCTCCTGACACTGTCTGCTGATACACCACAGGTTGCTCTACGTTAGTGTTTTAGGTCCTAGAATGGGTCCTTTCCAGGCATGAATTTGTTTTGTCTGTACTGGGAGTTATGATGAAGTACATCCCTGCTGCACTCAAAACTGTTTCTTGCCTGCAAGAAGCACCTGAAGTGTCTCTTTTGCAAACTGGATGCAAAGTCCCCCAGTAGTTGGTTCCCTGCAAAAGTGGGGTCTGTTAGTAATCCACAAGCAATCTGGAGAGCTGCACAGACATCTTGTTCTGCCTGTTAGGTACAGATGGGCAGTGTACACCTGGAGTGAATTCCATTGCTGGGAACCATGCAGGAATGGGCATACACAGTCGTAGAACTGTGTGGCATCATGCCAAATCCAACCTTTTTGTCCTTCTTACCTTTCTTTGCACGTTTCACTAATGCAGCTGAACCCCACCAGAGGTAAAGGGAAGCACTTGGATATCCTATGGACATTATTGCTTCCTTTGTCTGACCCTGAGTCACCCTCTCAGTTTTAGTTCCCTACCTGAGAAATGAGGTCACAGCTAGACTGAAGTTAGGTGCACTAAAGATCCTAGGACTGAAGGATCTTGTAGTCCCTTAGAGCTGTGCTGTATCTCTTTGCAGGCGGAATCTATCCAGCATCTCTGGACTTGCTTCAAAGCAAATATAACCCTTCACTTCAGTGCTTGTAGATAATCCAAACAACCAATACAGATGTTTACATTGCATTATCTGTTTAAAAGCACCTCTAGCCTGGAAGTCTCTCTTAGACACTGCTTTCTAAAGCAGAGGCAGGTGTTAAATTTAGCTCAACCTTTTTAATTTATAAAATATAAACAAGAAACAATTCTTCTACATGGAACACCCCCAAGCTGGAATGAGCCTAACAGAGAAGGATCAGACACAGTGGTTGACACCATCTTCCATTCAGAACAGTTGTTACCAGTCCCGGCCAGAGAGTTTGAGCTGCCTTTTAAGAAGATTTGGGTTAGCTGGATAAGGTCTATTAGGAAACATCCATCCAAAGAGATTATCACTGCAGATTTATTGGTTAGTGTAGGGAAAGTTGCTGATTCCTGGCCTATATTTCAGTATATTAGGTATACTGAAATATCTTTCTTAAAGGAGTAATCCTTGTCATGCCATTAAATGGCTTTAGTAAACGTGGTTCACAAAAATCACCCATGGTTTTTTTGGCATTCAGAGGAAACCCATGTTTAGAAACAATGCAGAAAAAGTCTAGACCAATTTATTCTTTTCAAGCCATTAAAGTCTCCTGAAATCACTTGTGTAATAACAAAAGAATCCATAAAAACTAGCTCACATTGCTGGTAGCTTCCCTGCTGTGACCTTCCGAAATAGAGTACAAAGTTGCGGTTATCAGTTACAGTTATCAGCTCAGCAAATAATTTCTTTCAGGCTTCTTTTAGCTAAACAAAAGACTTCCTAACAGACGTTCCAGTCACAAGCAACTTTATTGAGTTGCAGAAGGGTATGAGAAGCTAAATGCAGTAAGACTTTTACATCCTTCTGATAAAGATAAGAACACTAGCAGCCTAGGGAGTGAGCAAAAAATTAGGCTGCCTTTGACCTGAAAGAAGGAAAGAAAACTATGAAATCGTAAGTGAAACAATTTTAAGAAAACATAATAATCCCCATGACACATCAGTCTTTCTGTCAGACACTAATTCACACACAAACCAGCAGTAACGGTGTAAAGCAGTCACAGATTAATCTTACCATTGATGATTGGTGGCATGGACAGAACAACCCCATTGCTGTCATAAATGATAGGATAACGTGGCTTGTTCTCAATCAGGGGCAAATAGTGCCGAAGGTGGCTGTCAGTCTGGAGAAACAAAGCACAGCCTGAATTTCACTTCAGCTCACAGGTGAACTTCCACAGTCACAATCCTTTGCGGAGTGATTTAAGGGGAATTTTGAAGGTGGGAAAGATTTGGCTTAAAGCTAGGTACTTTACCAGCAAAGGCTGTTTGCCCCCAGCAGCAGGAAAAGTTTGAAATGAGAGAACCGGATTTTTGGTTTTTTTCCAGAAATGTTGAAGATTATTTAAGGATTCTCTCACACATGCATAGGCCATGCTGTCCAAACAATGTCTGTCAGCTGTTCACCACAGCAAACAAACATTGCCAAACATCTTTAGTCTATAAGAACTCTTCTTATAAAAATCCGCACTACAGTACTTTTAGTTATAAATTACTGAACACCGATAAATTTATACTTAAATTTGATTCCAATTTTACATTTGTTCTAATGACATAGGTATGTGTTGTAACAAAAGCTCAATTTCTTTTTCGTCTCTTTTGTTTCTGAGCTCTCTTACACTTTAGTCAGAGGCACTTGAGGATTTGTCTCTATGACCACTATGTGTTCCAGCAGAGCTGTATATTGTAATGACAGTGATAAACAGAATCATTTTCAAATGCTGACATTGGAACTGGTCCACATAAACATTGTAAAATCAGACTCGATAGAATCTTCTCCTGGCATTTGCCTGGTTTCATCAGGATACTGGGCCAGGAGCAGTGTCAGATTTAACTTGAGCCTTTTACATAGCCGTGCTTGCCCAATGTGCAGTTGGGGAAATGATCCAACATCTTCCCCAAGTAAACCGGCCAAATGAAGGTAACATTAAAATATCTGGTATCATTTACCCCAAACTTTTCCCAGCTTTGTACACCAAACATCTATAGGTAGATAAACAAGCCTTTTACAGTATTATTAAGAGCACTACAAAAAGGAGTTTTCATTTTGATATATCAGAAGGTTTCTATTGAACCCACCCTTCAAAGAGTTGTTCTTAGCCCCAAAATACCATTATGTATCTTTCATGGATAATAAAAATAAAATATTACCATGCATTTCTCATGAATAAGCAAAATATTAAATGTTCACTAGCTGTGAAGTTACAGAAGATAATTGTTTCATTTGTAAAAACAACTTTTAGTAACAAGGATATGAGAAGTATTTAGCCTTGGAAATTTATCTTTCTATATTTAGTGCAACAAGTCTTAAAAATCTCACTTACCCTATACAGATCCATAATTTGTGAGGCTGTGTACTCCTGGGATTGATTCAAAGGCTTAAATTTAATTTCAGAAGGTGGTTTGGCTGTAAAAGTAAATGGACCTGAGATGGTGTCCAAGTCATGGGTACCTATTGCTACTAATGCTCTTTTCCTAAAAAGAAAAAAGGCAAAATAATGTTTTTACTAGTAAGACTTGGAATTTCTTAAAATATGATGCCCTCTACTTCTAGAGCTTACTGAAAAATTAGGTTAATTTTGAGAAGCTTAGAAACTATTTCACGAATAACATTTTAATAAATGTTAGCAACACAACTGGTCAAGGCACATCCAATGGGAATCTTGCATGAGCTAAAACAGCTATTTATGCAGAACAAGGCAAAGAAATGAGAAGGATCAAGAGAACCGCTGTAGAATATTTTCCTTGGCGTAACCATAATGCCTCTCTGCAGTAGGGATGCGCAGTCTTAACATGCTAAAATCATACACAGAGACACTAGACACTACTTTAAATTTAAGCACTAACCTGCAAATATTTTGGTGTAGCTTTTCTTGGAGGTCGATGAAACTGTCATAACGGTCCTTGGTAAAAGTTATATTTCGGAGGATGGCAGCTACAGCATGAGGCCGGATCTGGACAGTCTGTAATTTACAAAGCAACATGTGAACTTCAAGTGAGAAAAGGAAACTTTGTTTGGATTTGCTGCTACGTTCACCCAAAATAATTTGTCTATTGTTCCTCCCCCTCCTCTTTCCTAAGAATAAATCACAATGAGTAGAGATATCTACATTTATTTAGCTCTTATTCATTCTGCAAATAAGATTTCCAGTCTCACTGCTCTTACAAAATTGTACTGATATGGATCTTGCTGCTTCAGCAACTCTCAATACATTTACAAAGGCGCAGTAAACACTTTTACCTGCTCAGTGATAATCAGCTTCTGACCTTCACCCTCACCTGGTATTATCTTTTCATACCTAGGGAGATTTATCCTAAAACAAAAACAGAAGTAAGTCTGCAGCTGAAAGAAAAAAAGTTCCCAAAATGTAGGAAACTTCAGAAATGTGGCAGCAATTGTATATAGAAAATTTTCTTGGTAATATTTCTTGGCATGTAATAGCTAACTGCTCAAAACTTGTTTTCTCTGGGATGGTAAACAGATTAATGAACTAGAAAGGAAGAACTCAACAAGATAAAATCACTGCAGAAAAGTGAAATAAATTATTTGTTCTGATATTTATTACGAAGGATCACAAGGAGGTTTCTCTGAGGGAGTTGTTTATGGAGGGTAAGTCTCAAATGGAATAGCAATTGAAAATTTTTAGATGCAAAACCTAATAACATTCTAGTCTAGTCTTTTAAAGTTACGCAGGAGATCCTCTCTAGAGAAACATCTGATGAATCTGATCTACACATGAAATCGTACTCAAAATCCAACCAAGGAGGAAGTTTGTTTGCTGACCTGATACAGATCCATATTTCAACAAATAACAAATGACACAAAAATCTCACAACTCTGCCTTACCTTTCCTTAAAGACCTGCAGTCCTCGGACCAACCCTTCCAGGCAAAGCAGATCATAACGGTTGGCAGGAACATCAATTTTATAGAGAACAACATCAGAGGCACCCTTTGCCTTTTCTTTCCCTTTTTCTTTACTTATAATATCCTTTTCAGATGTCTGAAATCAAGCAGAAACGTGATTTTAACCTGATATATCTTAACACTGACAAGAGTATGACAAGGACATGAGAAACTGTATTAATTAGAAGTTTAACGGTGTAATTTGCATTTATAAAGCAAATGGATACAGCAAACACGAGAAATTATATAAAACCTTTTTCAAATTCAGAAACTGTAAAGCAGTGCACCAAAAGAAAAATTCAGTATTTTAAAGAAAGAGATTACAGAAGCAAGAACCTCCAGGCTGTCAGATCCCAGCAGAGATCTGAGACCTTATTTTTAGCAATAGATCAGCAAATGGCTTGTCATAATCAAGTTTATTCTAAAATCAAGCATAATACATGATGTTCAGATATCTACCGATTAACGTCATTAGAAGGCCAATAAATTAAAATTAAAAAGCAAAACCAAAACAGGTCTACTTGAACAAGATTTCCATGGATAAGAGTTATCAGGGCTAGCAAATCTCCACAAGTACAGAATCTCAAAATGTTAAATATAAATTAGTTATGACTCCAGTAGCAATGTCCAGGACAAATACATTTTTTGTGGACATTGCACAGAGGACTGCATACCAAAAAAGCCAAATAGTTCTTGTAAAATATGACCAATACATGCTCTGTGGCAGTATTTTTGTTGCTAAATAAAACAGGGCCTGAGACTGAAGATCAAGTGGCACAGAGTGCTGACTTCCAGAAAGTATAGCAATATACCATCTTGGAGCCTCTTGCTTCCAAGGCAGTTATTTTTGAATGTCTGAGGGTCTTTTTCCAGATTCAAAATATCTGTGTTAATACAGCCCAGTTAATACTGTACTGGGGATATGCTGGAAATAATGCTGTACAAACTCTTACCAAATATAAATGCTGTCAATGCGCTACATCTACTCAAAAAGCAACAAATAAAAACGTTACTTACAATTTCATCAAGCTCCAAACCAAACTCAAAGCAAAGCTCATCAAATTCTTCATCCGCTGTCAAGGAAGAAGGTCAATTTTGGTTAATAAGCAGACCTCAGACCTAATTTTTTTTGTTTCTGTTTGGAATGTTTGCAAACAAGACAACAAACGTTAGATTAAAAAAAGCTAAAAGTAATTTAAAGAATTTTGGTTATATTTTCATCTGAGTATCAGCTTCTTCAGTATGCATGGCATTTATTGACACGGTATTCTTACAGGGAGGGCTTCTGAGCCTTGGAGCTGAGCTCCTCAGGCAAGTTTGTCAGAACAGCTCTGGCCTGAGCAGATGATGAAAACAGGAGGGAATAACTGGGCAGCTTCTGCCAGCTGCTCCTGTTCTGAGCAGGCAGGTTGTTGTGCAGAGGTCGCATCAACCGCGCTGTGACACGTGAGTCACACAGCCTGAGCTGGCAGTGGAGATGTGCACCGGGCTGCCCGAGGAGCCACAGCTCCTGGCTGTTCTAAACCACCGCGTGTCCCTGAATGCTCCTTCAGCCGAACACATCGGAAATCGCGTTCCTGAGACGGGAAGGAAGGGCTGAATAAACCCACGCTACTCACTGCTCGCTTTGCCTGCTCCCACCTCTCCTCTCTCCTTTTTAGTTTAACCAGACCCTAAAACTAGACAGTGAAATCCAACCAGAAACGGCGATGCGGAGACGCGGGGTTGCGATTTCCCGAGAGATCTGGGCTCAAGCAGTGCGTGTCGGGGCAATGGGCTGAAGGGGCCAGGATGAGACCTGGCTGTGCCTGGCGTGCCGTGCGCTGGCGGGGAGCAGGCGGCACGGGAGCCACGGGCGCTCCTGGCCGGCGCTTCCCGAAGGTCCCGGCGCGGACACGGGACACGCGGAGGGCGCGGCCGGCGGAACGTGCGCGCTCAGAGCTCGGCCCGGCCGGGCGGGCAGTGGCGGAGGCGCCGCGGCGATGGCAGCCC
>VZRM01002344.1:2284666-2309619 GCA_013397955.1 Grantiella picta | reverse complement strand
CGCAGCGGGCAGGTGCGGCGGCTCGGGCTGCGGCTGGAGTCGGAGCCAGCAGGTGACTCCTGCGCTGCTCTCCCGCCGGCAGCATGAAGGTCGAGTTTGCCCCCATCAACATCCCTCTAAAGAGGAGGATCCAGACAGTCGCCGTGCTGCAGTGGATCTTCTCCTTCCTCCTGCTGGGTAACAGCTTTCCTCCTTCCTGCCCAAGAGAGAAAAGGGCAAGGAGCGGCGTTTTCCGTGACCAGCGTTACCTGTGGGCATCGCTGGGTACCATCCCGTGGCTCCACGTGGGTGCAGAAGCGGCCGGGGGCGAGCAGCTCCCCGGCCATCCCCGGGCGGGCAGGAGCATCGTACTTCTTTCTTCCCTGAAAGCTTTGGATGGTTTTTCCTCTTTTTTTTGGTCTATTTCTTTCTATGGCTTCTCCAAATATCCTGAAAAGCTAGTGTCCTTGGCGCCTCATTGAGACGCCCAGTAGGTTTCTGACAGCAACTTTTTATTGAACATGAGCATAAAGTCTGATACATGACTAATGCTGTTTTCATTAGTAATTTCGTAAATTAACTTTATATGCTGGAGTTCAATAAAATTCTCATTTAACAAGGTGATGAAAATAGGGATTGTCAGTGAACTGGCTCAAATTCAGACACTTCTGTAAGTATATGAAAAATATCCTCACTGGCTTTAAGAAAGTGTTGCTAATTCAAATTGGTAAACTTTTTCCACTGATTGTTCCTCTATGATTAATGTTCCTATTATCTTAATGGACACCTATCACTAAGCACCTATTCACAGCAGCAAATCTTATTCACGTGGGTAGGTATCTTGAAGTTGATGAATGAATCACTTGATAAGGTAAGATAAGCCTTAACTCTATGACAGTAAATCCATGGATTGTATAAATTGGGAAGGGGTTATTGAATAATCTGTTCTGAGGTTCAGAGCCACTGACTACCTGTGCATTACTGAAAATGCTTCATGATCATCTATGCTCTAGCATTTACAAAGAGAAAAGGAGTGTGTGCATATCTTCCTTGTATATCTTGCAAATATATTATCCTTCATATGGTTCGATGTCTTTCAGATAATTTTTTGTTTTAGTTTGTTAGCCCACACATGAAAGATTTAGGGCAAGTATGGAGGAAATGAAGCATCTTCACAGATTTATGAGCAGATGCTCTGTTACCTCTAAATTATATGTAATTAAATTATAGCCAGTTTATGTTTATGGCTACATTGTAAATAGTCTGTGTTTTTAACTTTTTGTTATTGAATTAGGTCTTGGCATGAGCCATTCTTCCAGTCTCTAATGCAGTGGAAGTTCAGGGGTAGTGGAGGAAAACAATTTTTTTCTTTTCCTAATGTAGCAATGCTGTTGCAGAAAACCACATCTTTCTGTGCTTACTAGAAGTGGCTGGGATGCAGAAAATCCCCTCTCTGTAGTTTAGCAGGAGAAGTAGGCAGCTGTTCTCTGCAGCTGGCGCTGCCTGGGAATGCCAAGGAAAATCAGCAAGGAAATGGTCTTATGGCTGGTTATGTTGAATGTAGTGAGTTCATGAAAAAAATCAATTTGCAAGAATGCTTGGTTAACAATTTGATTCTAATAATAATTATCTGCTTGTGCTTCACGGGGATGTTTATCTTTAGAGCCGACCAAGATGACCTTGTCATTTCGTAGGCGGACGCGTTCAGTGATTTGGCAACCAGTGATCTGGCCAAAAAGTTTTACTTAGCTGCAGGAAAATTCAGGTGGATGAATCCCAAATGACTTAAAGTAGTGAGAAATGGGCTGGTTTCTGATGTTCTGGACTGCTGCTATGTCTGGAGTTTTCAGGTTTTGGGTTTATTTGTTTTGGGGGTTTTTTTTTTGGGTTGGTGGGGTTTTTTTTTTCTGAACAGACAAAAATATGGGAACATTGTTTGTAAGCTCTTGAATTCAAAAGTGACACTTTCAAATCAGGGAGGGGATGCCCCAATACAAGTGTTGGTGTGTGTGAGCTCATTCCGCTCATTCCAGAATGGGTTGGAAGCTTAGATGTTCTTTAGAAGTTTGCATGTGGCTGGAACTAGTTTATTCCAAGCACCATCTTATGTTGATTGTCTGTCTTGTGTTACATATCTGCATGTGAAAACTTGAACAGATAATACCTTGTGACAGTTAATGATTAATGATATAGATAGAGGGATTCTGTTTAGAGCAGTGAATAAATGGGGTACTGGCTTAGCTGCTAAAGTTGTCCATCTAGGTATGTTGTAATGCGCCATAGCTTAGTAAAATGAATGATAGGACTAACAGATAAAGTAAGATAACTCTAAAAATTAGTGCCCTGAGTGATAAAAGCTGAATCTGTTAATGATATGCTTTAAATCTGGGGAATGACATGTGAAAAAGTGGTTTGGCACACTGAGTAAGCTGCAAGGGGAATGTGAGCCTATTACAACTTAGAATTCACAATGTGGCTTGGATAGAAGGCTCTGAAAATCAAGCACTGGTTTTATCTTCCTGGCTGAGAAATGTAAAAACCCCTTTCTCTCCAGGTTTCCTTTGTTGTAGTGCTGCATGGTTTTCTGAGACTGTGGAATTGATGACTGAAAATGCCCTCTTGCTTGTGTGACTAGCAAGCTGGCCTGAAATACAGACATTCAATAGTTGCTGAAGACTAAATCTCATGCCCATTGTAGAAAGAGAAAATCAGTCAACAAATACTGAAAAAGTATCGGCAGTAACCTGGTACAAGCAAAGTTATGCTTCTTCATATCAGCTTGGGCTGGATCTGCATTACAAATCCATTGCTTCTGCTATGCAGCGTAGGCAGAGTAAACATGCCTCTGTCTCAAAAAAGCTGTACAGATGTGCACAGAATTTCATTATATACAAAAGGAACCTCTTTAAAATTCTGGCTGTAAGTTCCTGTGCTTCCTTGTTCTGTACTGCAAGCTGCCAAAGTTCACCCTCAAAGGGAAAAGACAAGTTTTCATTGTAACAGTGATTTGCCTGTTTGTTATCCAGGGACATGACACCAGAAGCAAAAATAAGTTCTGAAATACTGGGATGTGTATGTACGAGTTTCTGGATTAGATCAGAGAAATGCCCATTAACAGATTCCCACCGTGTGTTGGCTGAAAATGCCATGCGGTTTCCTTTCTTATGTTCTCCAAGTGCAGCAGACCACAAAAGTTCGGGTGTAAGTTCCATGAAACAGGAAAGTGTTTTCAATGGGCTTCTGTCTTTTGAAAGAGAAGCGTTATCAGTCTTGAGTCTAGAAAACTAAAGCAGTTAAAACTGAAAACTGGCAAATGCTAAAATCATACTATTTCTCACAGTATTAAGCACAAATCCAAAACCACTTCAGGCTGAAACATAATGTCAAGCCATTAATATTGTACTGCTGAAACAGTAAATACATGAAGTTTTGCAATTTCGTAGTACCTACTTCGGAGAAAAAGCCAAACCAGACAACTTTTATAGATGGTAGTTTTATGCCTGTATTTACTGTTATTAGAGGTCCATTTGCTTGGCCAGGGGCTGACAGTCCTGGGGCAGGTCTATCCTCTTTCCAAATTCACGCAACACCCGCACCATGTCTGCCTGTGAAGCTGGCTGCCATCGGCTCTTGGTCACTCTGTGCTATTGTCCATCCCAACCCCAGGCAGAAAGTCACCTGGAGAAATGAAATCTCCGAGCCTGTAAGTGCTGCTGGACTGACAAAGCAAAGAGATTACATCACCCCCATTTTTGTAGGTTTCATGGTTCACATGCACAAAAGAAATTGTCACTGTCAATGAATGCAACGGATGTGCTTGATGGAAGCAGGAAGTCTTTGTTTTTGTGCTTGGAAATATTTTTAATACTTTGAACTTTGAATTAATTTTGCTGCATTTACCGGTATGTCTGATATCCTCCTATTGGGAACAGGCGTAGGTTTTCTGTTTCTCACACAGCAATTGAGCAGTGATTTATCCTTGGTGAGTGAGCTGTGTGTCTCAGTTCTGCACATTGTCAGTGAGGTCCAGTTGGTATCAGGAGATGAGTAGTACCCAGGCAGGAAGTGGATCAAAGGGTTCATTTAAAGGCAAAACCATTTAAACAAAGAAACATCAGTGAGGTTTGGTTGAAGTGCTGCTTTCCTGGTGCTTTAACTTTTTGCTTTCCTTTCTATCTAATGTACACAAATCAAGTGACAGTACTTTTGAAGAAAATAAAGCTAGAAGGTGAGTTGGTGAGCTACACTCCTGCTAACTTCTGTGCCCCTGATGTGAAAGGGGATTGGGGAGTTTGAGCATGATCAAAATCAAATGCAGAACTGGGTGGCTTGGGTGGGGTAGTGGTGGCTTGGTTCAGACAGTGAGAGAAGGAAATGAGAGTTTAACCCTACAACAGAGATACCAAGGTTTTGCTCTGAGATCAGGTGATGGTAGGGGAGAATGGTGCACTAAGGCTTACTTTTGGGGCCCAGCAGTGTCCCTGGTCTCCTCACTGGGGATTTAGGAAGTGACTGTTGTCCAGGCACCCCTGTGTTTGTTTTTAAAACCCTTAATAATACAAAATCAGTACATAATATAAGGTATACTTTAGTATGCACAAAGCCACAAAATAATATGCTGAAGACAATGGTAAATATTAAACTACATCCTGTTTTCTAGTGATTAAACTTCTGTGCATGTAGGATGAACCAGTCTGTTAACTGAACGTCCTGGAGACAGTTTTGAGTTGTGGATCTGGCTTTCCTAAAAGAATAGAAATGATGAAACATTTACCACAGTGTGAGATATTGCTGCTAGAATAGTAATTGATTTCTGTGTTGAGAAAGCTGGTGTCAGTGTAATGTGCTAAAGCAAGTATTAACCTTTTCCCCAGCATGCCATGGTGGTTTATTATCTGATGCTGATTTAATTCATCAACTACAGCTGGATAACTAATATGGTCTTGTTCCTCTTCAAAGCCTTTTTTAAATAAAACTCTTTTGATACTTAAGAAAAATGAGTTAAGCTCCATAAGCCTCTCCTAGCAAGCTGGCTGGTATTGCTACTTGGTTTTGTTACTCTGTACTCACCTATCTGCGAAGTTTATTGGCGGCCCATGGGTAGGGACTGTAGTGTGACCACACAGAATAACAGGGTACTTACTGATTAGTGTTTCTAGGAATGCTTACTCTGTTACCTATGTCTCAGGGAATTTAACGGTGTATCTGTATATTTGTTTGTAACTCTCAAAAATAAGAAGAGAAAATGGCTCTGCTGTGTCAGACCAGAGACCTTGGCCTGACAACCTGTATGTGAACATAAGTGACAGTGAATGCCTGAGGAGAAATAAAAGAAATGGGAGATATGTAGACTAAATTTGACATGCTGTCTCACGATTTGGCAATTAGTAACTTGGGGATTTGTGGCATCCACACCACTCTATCTCCAAGTCAGTAGTGTGTAATGCTCTATATCTCTAGTTTATCAGTATTTGCCAGTGGAAGGTCTTAGCAACTGGAGCCAAATTTCAGTGTAAACAGGCCTCCAAATCTTGGCATCTGAGGGTTTGTGTTTGTTATCATTGCACTGTTGAGATACAGCTTCCTTGGCAGCAATGCTCAGATATCCTAGTGACTGGGGCTCCCTTGTAACCAATAACCTGACAAAGGCCCTCACAGGACACTGATACATATTCAACAAATGCTGGCTGCTCGGCTACCTCAGTCCTGGACATGGCTACTAAATTCCTGAGGGCATCAACAGTTTTCCAGTGTAGTTAGTTTAAATAAACTCCCAGCTTCTTCTTTGCTGGGGAGTCCATACCTGCCATGGATAAAATATGTCAGCAAGTTCCCATGTTACTGGTGGAAAACTGCATATTGACAGAATTGCACAGACTAGTAGACTCTAAACAGGACAGTACTAACATTATGTCTATTTTTTTAAAAAGAGGCTTTCTATATAAAAGCTGCAGAGCAATACTCTGTTGAGGCATGGACTTGCTTACTGTTGCCTTGGCAGGCTGCCTCTTCTCAGGTGTTGCCTGTTGTCTCAAGTCTGTCTTTGGTGGTAATGTTGGAGTCCATTTGCTATAGGTGTTACTTGATTTAAATTTCTGTCATTTTCTTTATGATGTATATCAATAATTTAGAGATTATTTTCAGAAATTAAGGCTGATTGATCCTTTTTTCTTGCACGGAAGAATCCCATAAGTGGGAAAAATAATTTTTTTAATGCCAAAATCAACTGATCAGTGGTAGTTTGAGGGATAATATAGAGGAGCAAATGTCCATTAGCGATGAAAACATCACTATGCAATTCTTCTGTGTTCCCTCCAAAGTTCTGTTCCCAGCCCAACTCAGAGACATTGCTGCTCTGAGAACTGAGGATGAGAAAAGCACTGTCCTGTTGTAGGTACATCAACATTTTGTTTTTATTTTCCCTTGTGTCCACAGATGTAAGAAATGAGCTTACATTAGTGGGAGGCTTTTCTTCTAGGGACAATCTTACATTCAGTGGCCTTGTCAACAAATATTAATCAGTTTTTGATGCCTTAGTAACTCCAAATGAATTTGAAGCTTCCAATTTCCAGACTTAACCTGTATTTCCTCACTCAATGTGCTGTTTTCCTGCTTTCTATCGCTGGTATTTAACTATTTTATGAATTTGCTGCCTCTGGCTGCAAACTCAGAGCCTGTTTAATGATTGAAATATCAGGTGTACAGACATCATCAGGCAGGATGGCTGCCAGTGCTGGTAACTAACACCACATAGAGTGGTTTTCATCCATTTTTTGTAAAATATGTGTATCCACATGTAAATGGGGAAATGGAGGGAGAGTGACTCACCAACATTGGCTCACAAATCCAGTGCTAAGAGTTCCATGGCAGTGATTTGTCTTTTAATCAATATTTCCTTCCTCCTCCCAGTTCCTTTATACTGTAGAGATATTTTTCAAAGCTTTAATTCAAGTTCAACCAAAAATTGTATTTAGAGTGTACATTGGAACTACATCCAAGGACGCAATGATTCAGTAGTGAAAAACTCCAAGTTATTCACCTTTTGCCTGGAATTTGTTTATGAATTTAGTTAAAATGGTTGCTATTTATTTACTCACTGTCTTGTCTGAAGGAGAAAACATCAGGTTTGTGTTTATAGGCTCAGTGGTTTTGAGTCATCAGCGTTTAACTCATCTAGCAGGCTGCTAAGTCATTGAAATAAGGAGGAGGTATGTTCAAAGGGATTTTCCTTACATGTCTCATTGGGAACGCAGTAATCAACTCTGTCCTACAAGATGCTGAGCTCCCCTTAGGAAGTGCTAACAGCATACTTATCTCCCCATACCTTGCATGCTCTCAGGAATGTGTCCTAGCTAAAGCAAAGCAGCAAGCTTGTTGATCTTGTGTATGTTTGTCGGCATAGGATTAAGTACTGCTATCTGGGCCTTCTCACTGCTGATGTAATTAGCTCTCACAGCAAGGATGCTTTGCTCCAGCACTTCTCAGCTATTTGCTAGGAAACTGATAGCAAAAAGACATCTGATTCATGTCGAGCCAAAAGTGCTTCTGAAAGGAAGGGTAGGAAATAGAAATACCAATTTTTACATAACAGCTTGAAATTAATTAATATATGGTGATTTAAAAAAAATGTCCCATACTTATTCAATTTTTTACTGTGAACCTTGTCATCCTGTCCAGATTAGCATTCCTGGAAATTTCTATAGTTTCAGGATCTGTTCTTCAAGGAACAGGTAATGACTTTTCCTCAGTACATTTCTGTGCCCTACTTTGGAGTGATGCTAGTATGGGATTCCCAGTGAGTTTTCCATCTGGAGCAGTGGAATTGAGCATCATCTTTCACCGGAATTACTTGTTCTTAATATATCAGTGATATTCTTTAGACCCTGTGAGTTTTTCAAATTGACTTTTGGGGTCTCTGTGCCTCAGTTAACTGTGGCAGTTTTTAAGACCTGTTACTCAAGTGCTTTTTTGTGCAAGACTGAGTTTGCTTGTTTGAGGAGAAAGAAGTGAGCCTTCTGTATGGAAGAATGGAGTAGTATTCAAAATGGTAGATTTGATCCTGCTCCTGCTTTTGTTTATGGTCATTTCCTTTTCCTTTCCTCAGAGCAAATGAAATTCCTTATTTTTCTGCTCATATCCCTGCTGGAAATATCAACGTTCATCCCTTTCTTTCCTACTAAATCTAACCAGCAACTCTGCTTGCTCTGTCTGTTTCTGGATTCTGTGGTAATTCTCAGTTGCCCCATGACAAGATATCCAGTTCTATTCTGAAGGCACAGTCAAACTAGGCACAGGAACAAGTTGGCTGAAGTTCAGAAAAAGTAAGTATTCAGGTTGGAGGAAACAAAAATGCCTTTAGACCAGGTTAAGCTCTGAGTTTCAGCAGCTCAAAACCTGCTTAGTCTAGGGAATCTGCTGAGTTTTCAACACCCAAGTAATACTCTGTGGAATGAAGGTGATCTGAACTAGAATGAGTGGGTTTTACTCTCGATCCATCTGGTTATTCTAAAGTTTTCAGTTTTGGTGATATTTACATTGTGTGAGCCAAATAATTGCCTGTTGTTTCTTTTTAATTCTGCTTTGATTACTGATGTATTTAGCTCAGTATGTTTCTGGTGTAATTTCTGCCAGGACTTCACAGGATATTGCCCTCATGAAAGCCAGTCAGTTGTGAGACATAGAGTACCACAGGGCAGAGAGCAGCAGGTCCTGCTCCTCAGACATCTCTGTCCAGAGCTGCTCAAGTTGCTGCAAGAGCATAAAATTCTGCAAATTCTACAAAGATAAAGTGTCCACAGGGTTTTCCTGAGTAATTATTTCAAGGTTTGGCCCTAAAGTAACACATTATTTAACCAAACAGCTTGTTCTTTGAACTGTGTATAATACAATTCTTATGTATCACTATTGTGGCAGGATGTTACGGTTCTTGCTAAAGTGGAAGGACTTAAACCTGCTGTTGCGTTTCCTTAGCAGTGCTGAACTTCCACTTAGAGAGACATCTTTCGTGGCTGAACCTTTGGATGTTTTGGTCTTGTCTAATGCATCTCCTTGGCCAGTGATAGCACTTTTGGCTGGGAGTAGAACTACCACCCCTATATTATAGGTAGAGAAACTAAGAAACAGAATGGCAAATGATTGCCCAACACTGCTTTCATTAGAAAAGAGATCTTGCTGTGGTTCTCTTTCTCCCTTCTGTCCTTCCCCAGCTCTGCTTTCTTCTTCTCATTCCCTGGAGTATCACATCCTTGTTAGCTCTTGCTGTCTCCTTTCATTCTTCCTGATGTAAACCAGATGCTCTCCACCATATATTAGTTATCAAATGTCCAGTTGTGCAGTAGAGAGAGAAATAATAGACTGAGGTGACACATCCTTGAGATGTTTCACCCCCAGTGGAGCAACACAGTGGAATGAGTTCAATTTGTATGCATTTTGAGAAACATCTGTAAGAAATTCAGGGTGTTAAAAGGACACAGGTGTGATTAATGCTTGCTGTGGTTTCTCTTTTTGTCTCTTGTAGCAGAGTTTTGCTGTGGATTATTCGTGCTCCTAATCCTGGGCAACTTCTGGTTCCTTGCTGTTCTGTACCTGCTGTGGCTCTACCTTGACTGGGGTACACCATGTGCTGGGGGCAGACGGTCCCACTGGGTCAGAAGCTGGACTGTTTGGAAGTACTTCAGGGAATACTTTCCCATTCATGTGAGTAAAACGTTTCTTACAAACAGCTTGAATAGCCACGAGACAAAAGTCTAAGACTCGTCTTTGGTAAAATTCTAATACTTGCTCCAGGGTGAACTTAACTTCTTTTTAAAACATGAGAAATCTGAGATTTAGTGACAAAAAGGGACAGGGTCTGGTTTTCTACTTGGATTGTTGGGTCACAAGGTACTTGCTTGTTACTTCAGCTTGATGGTTAGGAAGCAAGGTACTTGCTGTTGCTTCAGCACAGTAAGTGGTATCCTGACACATCTATTTAAGTTTTGGTAATCTGTAAAACAGGACAGTAGTTTTAAGTGCTCAGAAGGAAATGCACCGTCATTGCTTCTGTGTCCTGTCAATGTGCAATCTCCATAGCTGTTGTTTTTGAGGTAAATATTATAATGCCCACCACTGACTCTATTTTTCAGCTTGTAAAAACTTCAGATCTGAGCCCAAATCACAACTACTTACTTGGCTTTCACCCTCATGGGGTCCTGGTAGCTGGAGCCTTCGGAAACTTTTGCACCGATCCTACTTTCAAAAATTTATTTCCTGGGCTTACTCCATATCTCCATATCATGCCCATCTGGTTTGGCTGTCCCTTCTTCAGAGAATACATAATGTGTGCTGGTAGGTAAAAGCAGAATGTCTCAGCTGTTGCTCCATATTTTAGCTTCTGTTACAAATGTAGAGTCTATTCCTCTACTTATATATGGTAAGTAATTTCAGAAGGATCAGTGTTAGTGCTAAATTTAACCTCTATTTTATGATGAACTGTTGTGGCAAAACAATTTGAAAGGTTTTATTAATAGTTTTGTAAACTATATCACTGAGCTTTTTCTTTTCTTTCTGAAAAAAATTGCTGGTTTTCCTTTGAACTATGAGACAGCAGTACTGAGTACCCGCTATATACAAGAAGGGCATAATAATTTGTAACATTATTTAGTCATTGAGCAGGCACTTGTAAAATAAATTCAGGCTAACCTCTCACCTGAAGGGCTTAGTCTTAAACACTACAAATATCTTTCTACTCAGACCTTAATTACCTGCTTCTGATTGAAGTCCCATGATGTAAATTTGTGTAATTTTAATTGAGATGTAAACTCTAAAGAGAGAAACCTTTTTTCTGTGTTCTGAGAAGCATTTGTCATGAAGGGGTGATATTCGTGACTGGTACTGCAGTAATAAAAGATAAAAATAACAAGCAATCAAGTTGGGGCAACAGAGGAATGAAATCAGGACTAGTGTTCCCCTGCCGTGGTTTCCTACAGGAGTTATTTTATTTAAGTTCACTCAACTACAGCATTTAAGTATGGTCTGATGCACAAGACTAGGTTTGGGAGACAGGTATGGTTTTATTTCTGACTGCAATACACAGACACTGTGATCTCAGAGAAGCTGTTCCACTGCTCCATTCACAGAAACTTGCCTAGGATGTTGCTTAAATTAAAATCAGAATTACTTATCTATGTATACTTCAGAGAATGCCTTTCCATGCAAATGTTATTTCTGAGGGTGTTCTTTGAGACTTGCTAAGTGAGGGATTGGCAGTGGTAGAACATTTTAATTTTAAACACCGTCTTTTAATCATTGTCTGGAAGTGAGATTTACGTGTTTTTGGCATCTTGGCCCATAGGAACAAATATTTACCTGCAGGATGAGAAAGAACTGCAGTAAAAAGCACACTAAAGAATAGCCAGCTTTGGCGCTCGGTTTTCCCATGTATGCAGCTGATAAACAAGAGGGGACATTTAGTGTCATACAGGTCATCAGTCAAATCATAAAACACTTGCAAAATCTTCCATGGAACTGAAAGCCATGCTCCTAGCACAGATTTTCATTTCCCAGTCTTTTTCTGGCTCTCTCCAGACCTGCAGTTGTTGCCTCAGGAAGCGCAGTTGTGGAACTCCTGGGCTGCAGTGTGAGCACAGAGCAGTGCTTTAGCAGGAGACAAATTTATCCTGGGGAAAGGCAGCAGCTCCTGTTTTCCTTTCCAGGGAAAATGCATGCTGTCGGCTGAACAAGCATCACTTGAATTATTTGTGACCCTCTGGTCGGAAGCATTTTTAGGGTAACAGCACTGTGTAGACAAATATGGTAAATGGAGGTAGCTTTTTACTGAGGAGGTCTGAACTTGCTCCAGTAGCAAGCTATTCCTCTTTCTGGCCAGCTCTCAAAAGTAGATCACAGTCATCTTCCCTCTCTTATGAAATTTTCAAAATCCACATTGTAATGTCCCTATTAGAAAAAAGACCAAGCAGGTAACAGGAGAGCCAGTATAGTGTTTTGGTACCAGCTCTGTAAAACCAACAGCAATGTAAACTAGAATTGATCTCTAAATTGTCACTTAGATTATATGAATTCTACACAGTGTAATTAAATATGGCTTCTAACTAATGGTACCACTATGAGCTTTTGAAGTAAAACTTAGGGCAAAAAGGAGCCTTTGAAATATTAGGTGCACATCTGTTAGAAAAGGGATATTTCAATGCACCAAGTACAGAGCAAGATCTACATCAGTGATAAAGTCTTGTACAGCAGCGTGCCTCTGATTAGAAATATCTGGATCAGCAGGAGTACCAGAAAAGCTTCATATAACCAGCTGTTGTAGCCTAAATATTGGTGGGTGCTGGGGTCTGGTTACTAGAGAATGAACTGATGCAGTCATTTGGAACGGTACAAGTGAGCCTTTTCTGCTTCTTCTAATGCTGCCGCCTTAGATGGAGCTGTTGCTTTATGGCTTTGAAAAGAATGGAGGTGTCTGCTTGGCGCTGTAGCTCCATGTTTGAGTTAAGAAGTCCTCTATTCATTCTGTTAACCCCCCTGTGCCTGTGTTTATATGCACCTACTGTATGGCTGTAGCTGCTGCCATTCACCTCTGTTCTCGGGCACAGAGTGTCTCTGAGGGGGAGTTAAGTTGGCAGAAGAGCACACCCTGAAGAAGTCAAAACTCTTGCAATAGACAACAGCATTTAACTCATCAGTGGAAATCAAAGCACTTGCCCAAGACCAAATCTGTTGCAGAGTAAGGAGGTTAAACCCAAATCTTTGAAATGTGTTCTGTGCTGTTATAATTTTGAAACATCATTTTTATTTTAAAAAATATTTCTAAATTCCACTGTACTTGTACATGAAGATCCAGTGGTCACTCTTAAAATGTTTCCTCCTGTAGGAATGGTTTCTGCATCCAAGGAAAGTGTCTCATATGTGCTGAATAATGAAGGAGGTGGCCATGCATCTGTCATTGTGATTGGAGGAGCAGAGGAATCTCTGAATGCACATCCTGGAAGTCTAACCTTGAACATCCTCAAGAGGAAGGGCTTTATTAAAATGGCCCTGAAACATGGGTAGGTTTTCCATGAAGCATGCTTTGAACACAGATTGATTCTTAAATATAGTTCATATTATACAGAATTAGAGAATTTGAAAGAGTTACTTGTCTAAGACCATGCAGATATCTGGCATAGGAGCCAGTCTGTCCACCTAGATCAAATCTGGGAGTGTTGAAAACTCTCTTTGACTTTCATAATTTGTAATCAGTAGGTGTTGTTAGCATATCTTGTTGTTTCATTTCAGTTGTTTCTTACACTAGCAAAGAGTAAGAATTATGAAACAATGCTAGTAAACTTTGTCTGGTTTTGCTGAGTAGCGCAAACATTCTGCTTTCTGTTCTGTAAATTGAAGATACATTAGGTTGAATTTTCTTATCATTTTAAGCAAACAAACAAGAAAATTGAAAGCCGGCCCGGCTTTATTAAATCACTGAAAGTTGTGCTCTAGGAAGATTTGTTTTCACCATTATTCTAAAGACTTTATTTTAAAGATTGCCATTTGCAAAAGTAAATTCCTGGGAATTTTTGGTGAAAACCTCAAGAAAAACTAGCTTACTTTTTACTATCAAGCAGCCATCAGTGTGTAATTAAAGAGATGGTATCAATACCTTTTGAGTGATTTATAGGGTATAAGCCATTGTTTTTGCTCTGGACTGGTGTAGGTAGATGGTTTGTATATTAGAAATATTGGAACCAATGATTTGTTCCTGCTACACTTTCTGAACAGCTCCTAGGATTATATATTGACATGTGAAGCAATAAGAAAAAATACTAGTTTTGAGAAACCTGTAACAGCTTTTTAAGCTATTAACTAGAGAAAAGGTAGTCTCTGAGAAGAGGAGCTCTCTGCTTTTACACTGCATGCTAAGGTCCATTTTGTTCTGAAACTGTTCTGTACCAAAATTCCGAGGAGATTTCTTGTACTTATCACTGGAATTCTCATAAAGGACCTGTTTGCTAATGGAATGTAACATTTGAGTTTAATTTGTACCCAGAAACAATTCTTGTGTATTTCAATTAGGACTTTAGTGTCTAAATGAGTCTTTACTCAATTTTTGCTCAACTGCTGATTAATTCAGTGGGAACCTCAACACTCTCACTAGCTTTTATTTGTTTTAACTGTAAAGTTTAGAAGAATACTTAGGTATTTTTTTTTCTTTTTCTGAGCATGTTGATAAATATCTGGTCTGTCAGATCACAAAGGTTGTTGGTGGTTATCTCTCATCTAAATTGATTTGCATTGAGAAATCAGATACACCTGTACCTCTCATGACCTTGATTTCAAAAGTTATCTCCAACACATAACAACAAGAGTGGGACACTTACAAAACACAGTAATGACCCCTTTAATTATTCACTTACTTTGATTCCAATGATGGTCCTTCTCTTTCTAAAAGGGTCATAGCTCTCTAGAGCCCTTCTCTGGGTGACAATGCCCATCTCAGCCTGCATGGCTGAGGGCTACACCTCACATGCTCACTGTAACCATCAGGCTACAAATCATTCATACAAACACCAGTGAGAAAAACTGCCTCTACATAAAGCATAGGAATTCTGACTTTACATTTCTCCAGCAGGGCTGTGGGACAGTGTGAGTATAACAGAGCTGTTGTCCAAAGACTCGGCATCCAATAATTGCTTCTGGTTTTAGTGTTTTGTTTTTAACAATTAACAAAATGGGAAGAAAATTTCTGACCCCAGTGGAAATGAAGGGGCAAAGGAGGCTTGTGGAACACAGATGAGAAGAACCACCTGCCATCAGTGCCTGCACACATTCCTGGTGCTCATGATCTGCAGCATCAAATACCAACAGAGGAAGGAAGGGGGAATGCAGAGGGCTGTGCTCTCTGGCCCTGGCTCCTGTGCTGCCAGCACACAGAAGCTGTGTTCCTCAGCTAGGAGCTTGTCAAATGTGGCCTGAATATGTCAGCAAAAGTCCTCTGCACTTCTGCAAAAGACATTGTGGTCCAAGGTAGTACAAATACCTGATATGAAGTGAAGAAATCCTAAAGACACAACACAAGTGATGAATCAGCTAACTTATCTTTAGTTTCACAATCATAAGTTACTTATTTCTCTGTCTCAGCCTCCTACATAGCATCTTGCAAAAGCCTTCTCCAGATTAAAACAAATCCCACAGTGTCAGGATCCTATTGCACCACAAGATGTTCCTGTTTGTCTTAGCGTTGTAGTAAAAAGTAGAGTGTTTACACAGCCACAGTAAGTACCAGGCTTTATGATATTTCCTTTACAGGTGGCTGGGTGATAAATCCACTGGAGAAAGAAACTTTGAGTAGACACTAGTCAGAATAATATGTGGGAATGGTAGGTTGTGTGAGCCCTCAGGCTAAAGAAGCCATTGAAGCAGTTGTTTCTTCTGTACAGGTGGATTTTGACTGTCCCCGGTGCTTTCCAGCCATCTCTGTCCTCAGTGTATCCTCCTCTGCAGGCATTCACAGAGCTGCAGGCATTCACAGCTCTGCAGAAATTCATTCTGACAGAGTTATAGCAATACTGCTATTTTACAGTAAGGTTTTTCTCAAAGATAGTGGGGGGTGGATAGAGCCAAGATACCGAAACTAAGACATAAGTAAAGCGAATAAAACGCCCCTGAATCCTTCAGAGAGTGCTTAGGATTACCCTGCTTTTTTTTCTTTAAACTCTGTAGAATATTTAATGAAACTAAGCATGAATCAGAAACCATACTGCAGCCAAGGTTTTAAATACAATGGTGTGTTTACCTGCTAGAGACAGCTGCACTGATTCCATCCACTCAAGTAGTTTGTCCAGGAGCTAGTCAGTGCCTTTCCTCCCAAGCCAATTCATGAACTGAATGAGAATTTGTTGGGCTGTGCGAGAGCCAAAGTGAGTTCACGTAATTTCTGTGGGTAGGATTTGACCTCTCGTAATAATGGAACAAGGCTAGTGTTTTCGAAGAAGTCCACAGGAAGCAGGGTTTCACTGGGAATTGGACAGCAGAGGAGGAATTTGGCATTGCACTCGTGTCTGTGAGGGTGTCTGGTTTTTATCATGGTTTTTGTGCTGAAATCAAGGGCACACATTACTCCGGTCAAAAGACAAGGCAAAGCCAAGATCTGGTTTTGATGCCGCCCAGCTGGGAGCATTATAAGGTTAGCAATGAGGTTTCTTTGCTTGCCAAGGGAAAAAATATAGTGCAACAAGGGTGGACTTGCTGAAATAGTGGTGGATAAAGTCATACTTATGATATATGCAATCACTCATTTTCATAATTCTGAGCAGTCACAAGTTGCAATAGGTACCAACCAACTAAATACTGCCGAAAGCAAATTGCTAGTTGTGTGCCAATCACTTTTTTTCAAACACAAGCCAGCCAAGGCATCCAAAAAGCAGCTGCACATGAGAAGAGTTGAAAGCCCATTGCTGATGAAATCTAAAGCTGCTGAAGCTTTCTGTGCTGGTTATTGTGAAACTTTCCATGCTGTGCTGTGAACTGCAGTGCAAGTGCAGGCTGATGTAGCATTCTCAGTGTCCTCTTTGTTTACAGGGCTCATCTGGTCCCGGTGTTTTCCTTCGGTGAAAATGAACTATTCAAGCAAGTTGCAAACCCCAAAGGTTCATGGCTCAGAAATGTACAGGAGAAGTTGCAAAAGATAATGGGCTTTGCTTTACCACTATTTCATGCCAGAGGAGTATTCCAATACAGTTTTGGCTTAATACCTTACAGGCAACCTATTCATACTGTTGGTAAGTTCCCTGCATTTTTCTAATGTGTTTGCAAATGTTTAGAAATGCATCAGTGTGCTGCTAATATCTGTAAATTTATATATCTGTTCTAACTGAAAGAACTGATTACTGTGCATCTAAAGCAAGTATGTGAGTTTTAAACTATTTTTAATTGCTGTCTTTCCAATTAAAAGGGGCAGTTCTTTTCTCCCTTTCCCCTTTCTCTCCCAGGCCAAACCTCACTCTTCATTCTGAGGTATCCACAGGCTTCTATCCTCAATAATCCACAAAGAAATCCAAGGGTTGTCCAGTTTTTACCAGAGGGCTGCCACAGCTCTGCAGCTGTTGCTGTGGGTTCTGGATGCTGCAGATGTTTTGTAAGAAGCCCAAAACTTTAATTTCTTAGCTCTACAGAGAAGTAGTAGTTGGGTGTTCCAGCTGATGCACAGCCACCACAGCAGATTACAGTATGAAACAAATAAAAATGTTTAAGACAAAAAGGTAGCTCTTTTTATGTTAAATTTCATGCACGTCTGTGTTTAATCAATTCATGCAATTAAATATTTTGAAAAAACTTAACTTTTAAAGCCCATATTGTACACCAGCAGGCTAAAACAGTTGCTTATTTTAAAACCAAAAAGTTATCAAAGCTTTGGAAGGAGATGTATTGGATGAGATGTATAGTCTGCAATTTTTCTTTGGGCTGATGACACCAGGACTGTTCTGAAGCTAAAATGTCTTATTCTTTGAGGCAATTCTTCATCATGCCAGAGCACAGGAGTGCTACAAATCAGCAAGACCAGAGTCTTGCAACAGAATTTGCAAGACCTTATGAAATCCTTTGCCTTTTGTGTCTCTTTCCCCATGTTTGAGAACTATCACAATGTCCCTGTGTCTTTGGAAGTGTGTGGGGGATGTTCTTGGTATGGCTCAACATGGCTTCAAAATTATTGGCTCAGCTCCTGAGAGCTGCAGAGGCACAGTGAGCTCACCTGAACTGATGAGCTGTGCTGACAACATGGCCAAGTATGGGTGATTTCACTCCTGGTTCAGAAGCCATGGAGTCAAGAGCCATTCAGCTAAGCCAAGATCTGTGAATTCTGAGTATTTTGGGCTTGATGAGTGAAGTACTTTTGGTTTTCCTTTACTTTTGTTTTTATTACTGCTTTTCAGAAATAGAAACAACTCTAAAATATCAAAGGAAGCAGGTTCTTTAAAGCTGCACACAATATTGGAGAGATGAATGTAGCTTTCAATTCCACAAGAAATCTCCACTCTTGGGAGAAGAGACTGTTGCAGAAGGGCTTGGGGTAGTTTGCTATATCCAGTCCTGCCTCTGGAAATCCCGTATTGTAGGTATATTGATTTCACACCCCTCTAAGGTATTGCTTCATCCAGGGCTGGGTTCTCACCCTAGCTGTGTAAAGTCTGAGTTTCAGCACCACACAGGGCCCGAGAGCTGTTGGCAGCTGGAACATGCAGGCTCAGCTCTTTGTGGGTCTGGCTAGGCTTCCCTTTAGTCATCACCATCCAATCTGCTGGGGCAACATCTGTTGAAAGGGATTTTCAGGTGCCTGTGGTAAAGCTCCTGGGGGTGCTTTTAGCTCTGTTTTTCTACAGACTTCCTCTGCAATTCCAGTTGGGTCTGTTAAGGTCTTGGTGCTTCCAGTGCAAGAACAGCTGTCAAAATCTGGTGATTGAACAACACAGGAAAGACTGAGATCATGGGAAGCTTCTCTTAGCATATCACATATTTTTAGCCATAGCTGTTTGTGGAAGAGAAGACTGCCCTCTGGATTTCCATTGAGGCGCCTCCCATGGAACAGGCAGCAGGCTTTGCACAGCAGCTGGAGAACTTTTTGGTTCCAGGGAAATTTGTGGGCAAGGATGGTTCAGACACCTTCAGACACCTCACAGGGTTTAGGGGATTTATGTGCTACCCCTCCCTAGACTGAGGTCACCAACAACGTATCTGGTGCAGTGATATCCATTTTGAATAAATTGGAAAATAAATATTTCCTTCAGTCCTGTTCATGTGACTTTGTGGTTGAGGGCACCACTGTTCTCTTAAGCATGTCCCTCACGTTGAGTAGCTTTAGTATTCAGATCAGAACAGAAGACAGTGAGAAAACACATTTTTTTAAATGCTGTGTTGAGCTTGTAGACAACACATAAACCATGAGATTGTATCTTGAAGTGTCAACTGCTCCTTCAAGTTAGAGCTTATAACTCTTCTCACTTGCTTTTTTGCTGCTGAACTGAAATAGTGGGGGTATTTAATTCATTTTACCTGAACTTGAGCAAAAGGAAGTGGAAAACCAGACCCAGGACTCAGGCTTGTGAAAGGCAGGATCAGGCCCCATGGTAAGAAAATTGTGCTGTGATTCTGCCATCTGGCTGGGAGCTGTGGTGGAGCTGTTACAGAAGGGAGAGCAATTCTGCCTAAAAGGAGATGTCAATGAAACTAATGCTGTTGTGTTTGATTTACAGTGGGAAGCCCCATCCCTGTAAAAAAGAACTTGAACCCCACCACTGAAGAGATTGATCAGCTACATGCATTGTATCTACAGAAACTAAGGAAATTATTTGAAGAACACAAAAGCAATTATGGCATCCCTGAGCATAAATCACTCGTCTTCGAGTAGCAAATTACAATTTGTAATTCCAAATCTCATGCAAAGAAACAGTGTCTGCTGAAGGATGTCTTTCTTGCAATCCATATTTTGCAATCTGTAATTATCCTTATGTAAGGAATATTTTTAAGAAGGGATTATTAGATGATTTAATGATTTTTATCTTATTCTTGGGCGGTGGGGGTGAGGGAGGAATCATTGGGATATAAGCCTCGAAGCCAGTCCTGTTTTGAGTTGTCCTTTTCAGGTTCATGTGTGCCAGAAATGCAAGGGAGAGAACACAGATGTTCTGACCACCATGGTTCCTACCCATAGCTGAGCATAGGAAATTGCCCCAGCGTGAGATCATTAGCAGGAGTATAAACCCAAGAAGTCTTTGATTAGAGGCTGAGAGATTCACCAGCGTTTATCAAACATGACATCAGGTTGTTCTCTGAACATCAGAAACCCCTGCTGCTCTTCCACGGAAATGAAGGTGTATGTTTTCAGCAGATGGCTACTGTAAACCACTTTACATGAGAATTCAAGAATAAATAGGAGCCTTCAGCCCTGAATAGGATACTGGCAAAAATGGTTTGTCCAAGTCATGGAGCAGAGCAGACCTTCTGTTTGGAGAACAGTGTGTTGAGTTTTTGTGTGCATGTGCTGGGTGGTGGGAAGCACTGAATTATGTGACTTTTCTGGACAATCTGTGCTTTGGATGATAAGTTTTGAAGATAAAGAAGCTTTGGTAGTTTCAGCCTCAGAAGAGACGGCAGGCACAGGAAAGGAGGAGTAAGGGAATCATGTGAACTCTTCATCCTGTGCCAATTAAAAATTATCATATGTCAAGCAATTGCACAGAAGGGAAGGGAGCCCAATTTGTTCTGCCAGTTCTGAAACTTCTCCAAGGAAAGTGTACTTGATAATGCCTTTTTCTTCCCCGCTGACAGATGTAGGGAAGTATGTGTAAAGCTGCGCTGCAGGGTGACACAGCTGCAATGCCAAGGCAGTGTGAGCACAGCTCTAGTGTGCGGCAGGTTAAGAGGATGCATTGTGTATAAACCAGGTGCTTGCATTTGAGGAAAGTTTTTTCTTAAATGTGAATATCCACTTCAGAAAAGAAAAAAAAAATCTTAGCCAAACTCTTTTTCAGTGAAAATGCCTAGGTCTTCGAGATTACTGTGTGTGGAAAGAATTGTAGTATACTACTGAATTTTTATAATATAAATTCTTGTATTTGTACGTGCTTTCTGTCTGCATGCAGACTTTGCCGATCTGATGTTAGTGAAGAGCTTGTCCTGCTTTAAGCAGTTTTGGTGCCTGAATATTACATCAGTTAGGTGCTCTGACAGGTCATACATGGGCTTGCCTGGGGCATCTGCAGTTGGCTCAGTTCAGCACTGAGATGCTCCAGGAATAGCAGCACTGGACACATGGTGTATTTGATGGGCTCTTAGAAGCAGCTTGGCTGGGGCTTTGGGAACAGGGTAGAACTCTGGAAAGAAAATATCTTAGCAAGATGAAGGTGTTTAAAGAAAAGAGGGGAAATATCTTGACTTCTATGAGTGAGCTCCAACTGAACCAGTGCCCCAAAGCCAAAGATCTGCCAGCCAGAGCGGATGTGCTCCAAAAAACCCTCCAGCAACCAGGTGGTTTCCTTAAGAGGGCTCTTCCTTCAGTGCCAATTTGTCATCCAGATGTAAACAACACTGAGCCACTGAGTCCTGCTCTCATTTTCTCTAGGATGACACAGTCATTCTGGGAACCAGGGCTGGAATTTGCAGTGCCTGAACAAGTCTCTCTTCTCTGACAGACTGCAGTCAATGTGCCCACAATTCACCTCTGCTTGAGCTTTCTTGGCCATGTGTGCTTGCCCTCCCTTCCCGTGCCTTTGCTGATCACTGATGACCACTGTGGTGTAGGTATCTTATTTCCTCACTCTCCGTCCACCTTTCCCTGGGTTGAGATCTCTGGTCTCTATGCATGGAAAATATGGAGTGGTGGCTTATCATTCAGCAGAAATGGGTTTTAGGAGCAAGGCTTGAGAAGAGGAAGCACTGTGGCCGTGCATGTTTGACACGAGCTTAAGATCAGGATTGCTTCAGCTCTGTGAAGGGTGTGTTTCTCAGGGGGGTCAGATGTGGCAAGTTTGTTACCTGGGAAGGGGTCTCAGGATCCTGAGGATTGTACAAAGTGATGATCCTTGAGCAGTTGCTTTTCTTAGCCAGCTCTGTGAAATTTCCTTTGGATTTGACTCTTTGCTGCCTGCCCTGTTGAATAGCACTGATTATTCATGAAAGAAGAATTTGGAGTCTGTGTCAGACTGTTCTCTCCTAGATCATCTTCTCTAATGAGATATTTCCTCTCATTCTCAGTCTGTTCTTTTTCCATTATCTTAATGATACAGAAGATCAGACTGTAAATTTAAAAATATAGTGCTGGGTTGAGGATGGGAAGTAACAATGGTCTTTTTTTATCCAACTAACCCAAACTTTTAGGGAATGCGTGGATATCGATTTTGGGGCAATATCTGTCTAAAGGGTACCCTACAAACAGGCTTTCCTCTGAATTCCATGAGAAAATTATCTGTGGGCTGTATGCACTATCTGTAACTGGCTCAGCTAGAACAAGTAGGGATTGTGTTACTATGGCTACTGATATTGTCATTGCTTTTAACAGCGGAGATGGTAAAAAAGAAACCAAAAAACCAACAAAATCTCCAAACAACTCAAGTATTTATTGTTGCTTAGTTACTGCTACATATTGCTTATGGTGGTCCTTCCAAACTACTTTTTATTAACCAATTGCCTAGTGTACCTAGGATTCTTTTAAAATAGAACTTCTGTCTCTAAACGTGGTAGACATGATGTTATATAAAATCTTTACCCCTGTGTTAATGTGTGTATCTGTAAAGCAGCCCTGCAACCCTGAGCCTGAAGGCCACAGCCCTGGCAGCCTTAGACCCGTTTTGGCTACCATGGCTACCAATCCCAGCGCTGCTGCAGCCCCCAGGAGGCTGCTGGTGTTTGTTGGAGTGAGAATCTCCAGTTGCAGTTCCTGCTGGACAAGGCAAGAGCAAGCAGCTGTAGGAGTGGTGACACTCCCTCCCCCAGCTGCCACTGGAAGAACTGGGGAGCACTCAGATTCCTGGTGGGATGCCCACACTGCCTGGAGCTTGCTTCGTGGGGTGTTTCTCTTTGTGCCTTTGAATGCCGCAGGTAATCCCAGGGAAGCCAGCCATCCATCAGCAGAAGCTCTGCCTCTAAACCATGCAAACACTGCCTCCCTGACATGCTCAGGATGAAGTACCTGCTTGTTCCCTTGCGTGTGAACACCTCTGTGCCAAATCCCGCTGACAGAAAGTCAGTCCTCAAGTGTTTTTACTTTGTGAACTACACAGCATAGTTTACACTTTGTAACTTTTTATGGGACCTGTAAAATATGAATGTCAGTCGTTTCAATGATAACTGTGGCAAGGTGTGAGATAATAAAGGTGTGTACCAAAGTGGGCTTGTGCTGACTGGAATTCAGACACTCACTGCTGCTGTTGGGTGAGGAGCCTGGCTGAACTCGAGGGGTCACGTTACACTGGCTGTCAGGCTGTGCTCATAACATGCTGAGAAATCTGGATGGATTGCTTGCTGCAGTCTCCTGAGGAGAGCCTGAAGCCAGGTTCCTGCTGGGGTTCCAAAGGGTCTGAGGAAGAAGTGACACACAGCAGGGAAGGGCTGGGCTGCCACAGCCCTCAATCAATGCCAAGGGGACACAGCGGGGAAGCTGGAGTGTGGGAGAGTGGGCAATCCTCTGAGGAACTGGCGAAGCAATAGCTTTTGGAGTTGAATTCAACTTCAGTTTAAAGACAAATCTGAATTTTAAGTGAAAGTTGCACGAAGGAGTCCAAATCCTAATTACTATACCCTAGATAGAAAAACAAACCCTGCAGAGGCTCTGCTCCACTCTGGGAACTGGGGAACTAAACAACTGCCTGGAGTAAAAAATGTGTTGCATTTGTCTGTTGGGAAGAGGAAAACCACCCACCTTACAAAAAAGATGTATTTAATGGGTTTTGGTTGTTTTGTTTCTTTTTTTTTTTTTTAATATGGCAATGTAATGAAGTATTAACAGCTGTAGTGACAAGTATGAATTCCAAAGCCTGGGAAAGGCTAATTGTATTTTGTTACTGTTTCAGTATTTTTTTCATGGAATGATGCCACCTTGCATCTCAGAGTAAAGAGGACAAATGGGTAAAAAGTGGCCTTGGATTGCTTTAAATAGCCCCACTAGGTGTGTGCACGTGTAAATTGGAGGTGTGTCATGGTTCATCAATGGATCAGCATCATGTCCTGTTTTTGCTGAAATACAAAAAAAGAAGCAAGTTATACCTGTAAATTAAGAAATGGAGAAAAACAAGGAATGGAGAGGAACTGGACATTCATGCTTCTCAAGGTGCTGCAGCAATACTCATCCTGATCACCATTGCTTGTGGTAGGTAAGTGATGTTACCTCCTTAGCTAGGTAGTTGATTCTGAAGGGACCTGGGTAGCCTGAGGGATGTAGATGGTTTTTAGCTGATGTTTCTTAAGTTTGGTATCAATTTAATGTCGGCTGAATGGCTCGAGCAGTGCCTAGACTGCAGATCCCAGAATTCCCTTGTATTTTCCCAGTTTAATAGACAAAGTAGAGCTGCTGAAAAGGATGAGGAGAGGGAAAAAAAAAAGAGAAAAAAGATTTGTTTAGTGTAGTCATATGCTGGAGAAATATATGTATCTAAAAAAGTGACTAAGAGCCATAGGTGAGGAACTATATCCTTTATGGCTGCTTTTCATTCCGTAGCATTGAGTTTCACACGTAGAACAAGTCTGGGAAAAGCCTTTTCCAGTGCAAAAAGAAAGATGCTCCCCTAAAGCATGAAATACTTGTTGCTGAATTTGGTGAACATCTAACCTGGATCCTTTTTCATCTTGGACAGTAGCAATGACTAAAACTGTTGGTCAACTGACACCTGTTCATCCAATCTATCTTCCATTAAATTCCCCACTGGCACGAATGGAGTCCCATTGCTTTTGGAATGGCTACAATGAAATTTAATCAATCGATCAAGAGCCTGGCACGTTGGCTGTGAGCTTTTTCTTGGCTAACGTGAACCAACAGTAGTCTCACCTTTCCCTTCTGCAGTCAGCAAACAGTATTTAGTCCTAGAGAATAGGCATTTAACTGGAAATCTGGCATTCTCCCTATTTACAGAGCAGACTGTCCTCTAGAGAGGTGAATTACATTGTTTTCCAAGGGAAATTGCTCAGGACTAATTAAGGATACATAACAACACGGATATCTATGTGCTTTGAAACGCACTGACGACCACGTTAAGACAGAAGTCAGCTGCTTCATTTGTTGCCAAAATCTGTGCTGTTTCTGGTAAACGACACAGCAGTGGCGTTTGAAGTTCCAGGAGGAGGGTGGGGAAAGCGGAGCTGCCGGGGCGCAGGGAGCGGCGTGGCCACCAGGTGGCGCCAGCGCGCCGCGTTCCCGCTGATGGGATGGGGAACCGGGGATAGGGGATTGGGGATTGGGATGGGGATAGGGAACCGGGATGGGGAACCGGGGATACGGACCGGGAACCGGGGAG
>VZRM01002344.1:2265338-2284350 GCA_013397955.1 Grantiella picta | reverse complement strand
TGGGGAACCGGGGATAGGAATGGGGAACCGGGGATAGGGCTGGGGAATCGGGGATCGGGGATTGGGATGCCGAGACCGGCCAGTCCTGGGCTCCAAGGGACAGGAGAGGGTGGGATGTTGCTGAACTTCTGTCCCGGGTACCCAGATTTAGACCCGTGCTCGCTGGCGCTACCGCGGGAGGGTGGAATGGTGCCCTGCAGAGATTCCCTGCTCTGCTCGCTCCCGGAGCAGGGAAGGGAGGCGGATGGGATGAGAGGGAGCAGCGGAGGAAATGGGTTTGTCCTCCTGCTCCTGCCGGGGAGCTGCGGCTGCAGGTGCCCCAGGCTTTATGGAGCTGAAGGCAGCTCTGCCTCCCGGCCTTGGAGTGTTGGTGTTCGTGCTGAGGAAGGTGCTGCTGCCCCAACGCCTTCGTTCGCTGCCTGTTATCCTCCTGCTTCAGTGTCTCACCTGAAAAAAATCTGTTTCCCTATGACTTTGTGGCTTGGCATTTTAATTCCTGGTGCTGGGAGGAGGAAGAAAGGCACAGAAAATGTAACACAACTGTTGCTGCTCTGGAAGTTATTGAAATACTGCGTTGCTTTTTGATCTTAAACAAAAAGAAAAAAAAAAATCTGTGAAAGAAATGTTCAATATTCTCAAATTGGAAACCTGTTTGCAGGGATTATTTGTTGGCTACGCTCATACTTTTGAGCCTCTTTTCCTACCCAATCTGCTCTCCTGTGCTTGTTACCTTTCCCTGTGGGATGCTTTTGCCTTTCTCATTTGTAACATCCTGTTCCAGTGCAGAAGCGAGTGGCTTCACTAAAGATTGACCAGGATGTTTTGTCAGCCACCCCTTCCCGGAAAGTCAGAGATAATCCCCCTCCTTGGATATCTCCTGTCCTTGCGGATGAGCAGAGAGGGAGGTGGGCTGCCTGGTAGCTGAGCTGCTGCAGTTCTCGCCATGGTGGCTGAGATGTCACCTCTGCTGCCTGCCCTGTCCCCGATGGACTGCAGCACTCCCAGAGCAGAGCTGCTAAAACAAGATGTGAATCCACACCTCAGCCTGGCATCTTGCTGCAGCCTCTGCTGAAACTCAGGCAGGCAGCAGGAGGCACAGACAGGAGCAAGAGGCAGCAGTGGGCAGGAATGTCCCTGGCTGGTGACAAGGCTCCGTGCACCCAGCGGTGAGCATCGTCCCAGCCCAGCAGGGAGCAGGCAGGCAGGTTTTGAGGAAACCAGATTCATCTGCAAGTGTAATGTCCATCTTTAATGCCTATTAAATCTAATGGCTGAAGCATGATGAGCAAATGATTAAAAATTTCTAGACACTTGCTCATCTTTTAATCTCTCATTGCTTTTGCTTGCAAAATCTAATATTTTTTAGAATACAAATGACTTAGATTTCTAATACAAACAAAGTGTTGGTGTGATTTATATTTAATTATATTCTCTTTTAAAATAATAATTAAATTTTACTGCATCTGTAAGTCATGTGGAATAAAAAGGGCCTTTAAAAATGTGGAAGTTTAGTGTCCCGTGCCCTGACTCTCAGCCAGTGGCAGACCACCTTATCATATATTCTGTCATCATTACTTCTGTTAGTCTAAGTTTTATCAGCCATGAACCAGAAAGAGAAAAGTCTGTAATTTGACTATAAAATCTGCTGAGGTGAAAAATATTTGCTTAACTGTAATATAATGTGTGGGTTGGGAAAATAGATGTTATTACTGTAGCTGGGTTACCAATGGTGTCGTATGAAATGCTGTAGTCCTGGCTACCTCTTACAAATCAAGACAAGCCATATTATTTAACCTTTTAGAACCGGAAAACATGAGATCCTGAAATACAACATGCCATTAATTTTTGGGATGAGCCATCTGAACGCATTGTATTTCACTCTTTCTGGGAACAAGCAGGCCCTATGTAAACACACATTGCTGCCAACAGGCATTTTACCTGAGTAATGGCTGTAAATTAATCCTATTAGATTGGACTCTTGTTGTGAGAAGTGGAAGTTCCCAGGAAAGCCTCCCTCCACCTTTCCACCTTCTCCTGCCTGCAGTGACGACGGGCCCTTCAAACTGGATGGTTTCCTGTGACCTACAGGTGTTCATTTTGAAGGGAAAATGTACTAGGATTTTTCATTTGATATGTTAGCAGTGTCGAGTAGCTTGACTTCACCATGGCTTGTGTCTTGTAAGGATATGCCTTTTGTGGATCTGCTCTCTGGAACTTAAAATTTTTCATCTGACGGTGCAGAAGTGGGGCACGGGGTCAAAGCTGACAATTTCCTCTTGAAGGAAGGGGGTGATACCCTCTTCAACCCTGCCTGGTTTTCATATCCAGCTTTTTTGCCCAAGTCCTCCATCCTGACAGCAACTGGGAAACAACACAAGAGGTTTCTGTTCCTAGTCCTGGTCAGTATCTCCACACTCTTGAGGAGAATGGTTTCCCTGCGGAGGGGCCAGCCCTGTTACATCAACTGCTCTCCCTACAGTAGCTGACAGCACTAATCTGCATTACAAGGAATTAAACAGGCGCAGTAATTAACTTGCATAAGCGCTTTAGCAACTTTTGGCCTTCGAGCTGCAGCCTGTCCTGTGTATGTGGTGCAGAGCCTCTATAGGGTGAGCACAGCATGGGGGGAAGTTGGGGAGAAACAAATAAAGCTGAAGTCAGCTGCAAACAGTGAGCAGGAGAGAGGAAGCACACAGGGTCACGATGAAATAGCTATTGTCATTTTTTCAGGAGTCAAGGTGTGCTGAATATCATACAGGTGTGTTGAGAAGGCAACGTGGGCTCTGGTATCCACAGCTCTCACTGAATCTACACAACTATGGAAGAAATGCACAATTTCTAGTCCTGTCTTAAGTATTATTCCCGTGTGAGAAGTGAAGCTGCACCTAGGAATTAATTTCTTCAGTTTTATAGTTTTTACTCATCAGAAATCATACTTTAACTAATTCTTACTGCTATGCTTTTGAGATTCTGTTCAAACGTTCAACCCCAAGCTGAACCAAAATGTAGATATGTCCATAATCTCTGCTATCCTTGGGTGCTGGATTCTGCTCAGTGACCAAATCTCTGTAGACTTTAAAGGCATTCCTCCCAAGAACCAAAGCAATGTGTCTTTAGAGTGGTGTATGGCAACTCTTAAATGTATCTGGTGCAGCCAATTCAGATCTGCTTTGAATCAGAGGAACAGCAGGGAAGGCTGAAATGCATTGGCCCGTAGCATTTTCTCTTTCTTTGAAAACATATGGTGCCAGGGGAAAGGTCTCAAAATCAGCAGGAAAACTTGAGAAGGTTTCACTTTCCCACTATACAGTGTGTTACCCCAGGTCTTATGTGTGAAGCTTGTTTCACTTTTACATGAGACAAAAGTAAAAGCCACCAACAGGTCAGCTGAAATTGATACACCTTGAGGAAAAGGGTTGATCCAGTCTGCCTCGTAGACCATGTGGATTTCTCGTTTGTTTGACTTGCAGACTCAGGGTCCTCTTGGCAGACTCACAGGAATGTGTTCTCAAGACCTTTTTGCCTTTCTGGGTGTGTTGTCTTCAGACATTTCAGAGCAAAGCACTGCAGGTTTTCTCACCACCCAGACAGTCCCATAGCAGTCCAGATGCCTTAGGAGCTATTGAGCAATGTGTACTGCTGAAGTAAACAGAGCCTTTGGGTACGATGGACCTCAGAGCAGTGTCACACACCCTGAGGGCTTGAAGCACTTCAGAGAGACACATTCAGTCTTGAAAACCTGCAGTAACCTTGGGAGAAGTTACAGCTAATGAATAATCAGCTCAAGAGGATTCTACTTGCTCTGATGGTGCAACACCTTGCCTGAAGCATGAGAAAGCAAATACAGAAGGGAAAATTGTCCTCAATACTTTACAGGTAACAGTAGGTCTGGTCTAGTAGTCTAGACATGGTCTAGAAGTCAGGACAGTGGGTTGGCAAACAGGGAACAGGTTCACAAAGGACTAAGCGTTCTGCGATAAACAAATCAGAATTCATTATCTGGTTGCCTTGGGATTGGGAATGTGTCCTCGTCCTCTGTGCCTGGGTTCAATTCTTTGGCACAGCATGATTACTGCTTCCCAGCTATCTGCTGCTGCAAACTGCTGGGAGTTTATAGCCAGATCCCAAATCCTGCTGGCACTCACTGGTAGGTAGGGCTGTGTCACAGGCTGCTTCCCCTGTGGCACCTGGGACCCACTGAGTCTGTACAAACCCCGGTCTATAAAGCAGGAGAGAATAAGGTATTTAAGGGGCTGAATTTGCTTGTCTCTCAAAATCCAGTGCTGAAACCCTGACCCTAACTGCAAGGTGAACAGCCCTATCTGGAGTATCTTGAGAGGCTCACTCCCTTCTGAAGAAAATCACTCATGGGTGTGAAATGCTCTGATTCTTATCCCAGTCTGGGCATGCTGTCAATGGAGATAAAACTAGTAAGTGATATTGTTATCAATTTGGATCTTCTTTTCTGAGCACTGAAATTTAATTGTATAGAAGGGAGAGTTTCTAAATTTCTCCTTTAGACAATTTTTATTTTAAAAGGTGGTATAAACTCCATATATGCTCTTTTCTATACAAAATGGAAAATTAAATGGACATATTTACAGTGAATCCATTAGTAAAACACAAAATACAAGAAAATTATCCACACTTGAAAGAACAAAACCAAAGGTATGAAGCTAATAACATGAAATTACTTTGAAGTTCAACTAATTGTTTTAGAAGTGGAATCTTAAACCCCATGTCTTGTTTCTACAAGTCTCTCTTCACCTGATTTTGTTTGCTGATAGCCTGGCACTCTAAACCTTTGGGAAAGAGGTAACTGGTTTGGATACCTGCTTGGCAATCACCAGTTCTAAAAGTGTTCATGGCATTATTTGTCTACAGTCCTTCATGGTGGCAGCTGGATAATAATGGTGGCCTGCTTGATATTTATATAACATTATTACAAATTTTGCTAACATATGTGATGTATCCTTTTCAGTATTGGAAGGATATTTTTCTAATATTGCTTGACTGTATTGCTGTTTGCTGTCTAGGATTTCACAGTGCAGGATGGTAAGAGCTAGAAAAAATAGCATGAAATTAATTCTTTCCCTGTAAAATTGCTTATCGCATGTCATTATCGCAATTTTACACAGTTGCATCCAAAAATTCTGATACTCCTTCCAGTGAAGATTCCCATTGCAGGGCCCCTGTGACACCTTCTGATGTAAACACAACCTCTTTGCCTAAGGCAGAGTGGTTTTGGAGAAAGGTCATCCTTCCAGCTGTGTGCTGAGGTTGAAGGTACTTCCCAAAGCCATGCTGGGTATGTTTTCTGCTCCATCCACAGTTCCTGCTCAGCTTGCTGCCCCTCCTGACCCATCTACGTAACGGGAGGGCTGCTCTGCCCTGGGGTGGCTGAGGAGCAGTCAGGCACAGCCTCCCCAGCTTGGCCTGTCTGCAAAGGCCTCTGGATTGCCCTTGCCATGGTGGTGTCCCACGGGAGTCACCTGCTGCTCCCAGTCAGTGGTCACTGGGTGGAGCAGGAATGGGGCTGAGCCAGGCACTGACATCAGTGGGAAGTGGTCTCAGTGGGCTCTGGTGACTGATTGGCTTTACTTAATCTGGGAGAAGGCAAAACCAGCTGTCATTGGGCAGTGCAGATGGGCAGCTGTGCTTTTAATCACTGGCATTAAGAAATATATGAAAATTAATTGGAGTATAGCATACAGCCGTCCCCACTCGTGGCTCCTGGGCTGCACGGTGGCCACCTGCTGGCTTGTCCCCTCTCCAGCCCTGGCTGCAGAGAAGCATTTGATTCCTTCTCTGTCTTAAGCTACACCCTTGACTGCACATGAAAACTGCACTCTTGGCCACTGTCCAGAGTTGTAACTTTGTTGCCAGAATTTATTAAAAAAGCACCAGCCGGCCCTTTGTATCGCCTAATCTTTTCTCTGATCGTGAGCAGGGCAGAGGTACCTTTGCAATGCACCAGGACTGACGTTTGATGTAATGCCAGTGCTGCTGTGGGCTTTCATTATTACTTGGGATAACCTTCCGTTAAATTTTCAACAGGAAAAATAGCTTTCTATTATGTGTTCACTGGCAATATATCTGAATTTATCAGATATTAAAATAAATAGTACTCTTAAAAAAACAGTCTGAGCTTAGGTAAAACTTGATTTCTCTACAGAACAGTCAGCTAAATCTCCTATTTTAATAATTTATAAACCCTTGAAATACAAAGAATTAGAACATAATGCTCAGATCCTGTAACTGTTTGAAAAGGGGTGTAGCCACCCCTAATTTTGGATTACAGCAAAGGAGTTACAATGGATGTGAGATGTCAGAAGTTAATTAATGAGGGAATAAGTAGTGAATAAGTAGTTCTACATACATGTGTGTGCATATATGTAATAAAATGTCAGAACTTTCTGTAGCTGATTTTCACTCCTATTAGCTCTTAGAAATTTTGAATTACGGCTCTTCATATATTGGGATCTCTTAATTCTCTTGTGAAGCACTTAAGTCTAACTTAAAGAAGTATAAAGCAGTCTGAGGGCTGTGATTTCTCTATAATAGCTCAGATCAAATTATTACTGAAGGAAAGGTTTTTCTTTTTAAGTGTTCATTAGTTCCATCAGCACTCTCATCATCAGTCCCAGGCTTGTTTCACCTTTTTACATGAAGAGTGTATCTGGATTCTCAAACTATTGTAATTATTACAGCAATATTGATGACATGAAATGGAACATTTCAAACTGTATATATACAGAAAATTCATCAGGATTTCTGGTCTGCTCAGATACATCAACCATTCCCTGATTTATCAGCAATGTCAAACAAATATTTGCAACTGAAGAAACAGGCACAAAGAACTAAAGAGGAGTCTGACAGGTTTTCTGATTTTAAGTTAGAAGAGTGCAAATCTGGAATCTGACTTCACAGCTGAAGGCCATGTGTAGTTAGGTGACCCAACATCAGCTCCTTTCAAATTATTTCCCTCCACTTAAAGCAAGTCAATGAGGACTGAACAAATTAACTCGGTGTGACTGATTTGTGGCTTTAATTACCTGTGATGTAAGGTGATGACAATCTTGGGCTGTGACAGCAGGTTGCTGGTATTCTCAGTGCTCACCTGCTGCTCATGCCTCTCCCCCAAGGAGGAAGCTCCATTTTGTTTATTGCCTGAGCTGAATCATTTCAGAAATCTGGCTGGGAAGGCAGTCGTAGCCAGAGGAGCTGGAGGAGCTGAGGGGGCTGAGCAGGGCTGAGGGCACAGCAGCTGAGCAGGGTCTCTGGGGGAAGCCTCGTCGCTGGAGGAGAAACTTGGTGGAGCTGCAGCCCCCAATGGGGGCCAGGAATGCTGCAAGGAAGCTGAGGAGCAACGCCATGGATTTCAGCAAGACACGAGAGCCACGCCTGGATCTGCACCCGCCTCAACTCCAGAGGTATTTGGATATCGAGTGAAGTTTTCATCCAACAGATGTTAACAGAAATGCTCTAACTTGTGGGGGAAGAGGGTTTGCTCATGCTGGTTTTAATGCAGCAGTGGGAAAAGAAGGGCCTAACTTCACTTTGGAGCTGGCTGTCACTGCTCAGGGTATCTCTAATGTCTGTTGGGGGGCCTGCCTGGTGCTTAGCCCTACAGCCCAGCAAGAGGTTTCCTGAGCTAGGTCTGGAAACCCATAAAGGTGTTGGGATTTGGTTTCTAGGAAATACAGTATGTCACTTTGGTTTGGTGTGTAAATCTTTTTATTTAATGGGCAATAATATTGCATAGGGACCTAGTGATTAATCAAAAAACCCCAACCTCGTAAAACAGTTTCATAGAAAAAAAAAACCCCATAAATTTATTAAGAGCATTTTTGTTTTTTGTTTTGCTTTCCTTATTGCAAGCCTCTTCATGTTTCTAAGATCTTGTCTGCAACAGGCTTTTAGTTTCTGCTTGGATGATAGCAGTGTTGCAAACTGCTGGTACAGATGTGCTGCCGCTAAATATACAATGGCTGGAGCAGCAAATACCTGCTGGGAATGCCGAGTGTGGAGGGAAGAAGGGAGAGGAACGTGCAAGGGGCAGGCTGTGAATTGTAGATCCAGAGGTAGTGTGTTTGTTTATTTTAGCTCAGGAGATGAGTAAGAGAGAAGGCAAACAACCACCACCAGAATGTGTGGTGGTACAAGAAATGGTGCAGAGTCACCTGCTCTCCCCCAGGCAGGGATGTCAGGCACTGGCATGCAGGGAAGTGTCTGAAATGTGCCTCTGTGGAAGCAAACAGGCACACAGGGCAGGTCAGCCTCCCAGGTATTTACCCACATACCTACCAGGCTGTGAATTCTGCAGTTCAGCAGCAGTCAACACCCACTGAAGCCAAGAGCAGTCTGGCTCAAGTGAGAGGGATGTGATTTAGATTTTTAGTTGCCAAGTATTGCATCTAATTGAACCTGCTGCAGGGGAGAAAGGCTGATCTTAAGCTGATAATGCCTTGTTTAGATGTGACTTAAAATAACTGGCTTTGGGGAGCAGCAGTGCCTCCACTGATCCAGTGAGAGTTGTCATCCTGCCAACACTGGCTGCAGGTCCCAGAATTATCACTGCTCCTGATATCAAAGGCCCCTACCCTGTGTTCATCATTCACTGAAGGACTGACTGAAAATCAAGAGCAAGAGCTGCTCAGGGCCACCAAAGCCTGAAGAAGCTGTCCCAATTCTAACTCCCTTCCCTGTCTCATTTAATCAGAAGCTGCCAGGCTAAGGGGGCTGGAATGCAGCTGATGAGAGGTGATCACCAAACCTGTCATGTAGAGAGGCTGTTACCACAAATCGTGCTGACGAAACAGGATACACATGCATGAACNATATATATATATATGCACCTTTCTGTGAGTAACTTGTCAGTTCAGGACATCCATAAGTAGCTCATACTGTCACATTTTGAAATTTTAGCTCATGATGGAAAAATAAAAGCACATAGTGGGAGGTGTCACTAAAAGCGAGTGATGACTCCTGGCACTGTCAGCATTTTGGATGATGTGAAGACATTTCCACACACTGAAGGGCCAGTGATCTGTATCCTTGTTACTCATCATCACGTATCTAACCATAACTGTGTTTTCTGTTACATGGCAGCAGAAGTATGCATGTTGTTTTTCAAGTATGAAAAGGCCTTTTCCTTGTGGCTGGAGTCCCACATGCTAATTTTCCAGCTGCTAGACTTTGATCCTAGTCTAGCACAACTGCTGTGAGATCATGGGCAGTGTTCCATTTACCACAACAAGCACTGAGGACAATGGAGAGCAGGGGTCATGGCAGCAGAGTTGTGTGATGTTGTGAGTTACATGCTGGCAGCAGCCTGCTCCAGATAAAGTTGTACATGATGACTACAGTTCCTGCAGAAAGGGAAAAATCAGAACTTTCAGGGGACACAAACATTTAATTTAACAGGAGGATTACCTCAGTGTTGGCCTGCCCTTCCCCAGTGACAGTTTCATTGAGCTCTTGTTGAAATATCTTCTTGAAATACCAGTGGCAGCTCTCCTGCCTGCATTGCCAGCAGGCCACAGCTGGGCTGCCCTGCAGCTGGCACCTCAAACATGACTTTTTTGGGACTTAGGTTAGCCAATCCCCTAAATATAGCCATAGTATATACACATTTGCTAAACCAAGAACTGGGTTCTGTAGGCAATAAGTGTCTTTTGAAAGCTCCACTGCAAGCCTCAATCTAAAAAAAAAATCTTTTACTTGCACCACAGAAAATCTTAAAAAAGCTAATAGAATATCTAAGATTCATCGTTCTGGATCTGAAGCCTGTCAAGGTTTCAGACATTGTTTATAGAAACCAATGTCTTATTTGCTGGGATTTTTTTTAGGTGAAGATCAGTTTTTCTTTTGTACTTGTCTCTGGTACATGAAACACAGGAAACCATAGGTTTCCCGAAGACTGACTGTGAGGGCTAGAAGAGCTTTGGGAGTGGTGTTTTCAGGAGGTGGGGAGATCATTTGATTCCTTAGAATTAAGAGTGCCTATTTAGTATTCCTCTAGGCAAAAGACACTACTAAAAATAATATCAAACTATTAAATAACAGTGATGGGACGTATATCTGTTCCACACTGCATGATTGTGTTTGCAGAATACTACCAATGAATTTCTAAACTCAAACTGCAAGCTGGATTTTTTCCTCACTTAAAAAATAACTGCTCTCTTCATGGTATAATGGTTGTGATGTTGATTACCTCCAGTGATGGGCACAGAGGAGGGGATGGATGGTGTAATAAAAAACGTGTAAAAGGCTTCATGAATTAGTGTTGCAAGCTGTTAAGCACGGAAATAAAGATGTTTCAGTTAAACATCTATTTTCCAGGAGTTTTGTCCTTTCAGATAGTCAGAGGAAACCTAATATTGCTATAAAATCTGATATCCCTTGCACAAGTCAAATAAGCAAGTAGTAAGGAGAGTTTCTTAATATATATTAGTTCTTAATGATTTGTATCATGTTTTGTTTGCCCCAGATGGAACAAAGCAAATAACACCTAATGACAGTTCCAGCAGATCCTGTCCTGAAGGTATCCAGATTTCACACATTGATATGTTACTCCATAATATACTTTCAGTAGCAACATTCATCATTCACCACTACCTTTATATCACTATAATTACAGTGTCAGTTGAGTAGTCTATTTGTCTGTTGCAGAGTTAATATCTTGAAAAAAATATGCTCTAACGTATTCTAAGAATACTGGACACTAAACCAGCCCTGAAGTTTGCAGACATTTCTAACACATCCGCATACTACGAAATTATTGTTTTATTCTTTAACAATAGAGATGAAATAGAACTTCAAGTGTATAATGACTTAGTATTTATCAGGCCTGATATTTTACATCCATGAATCTTTGCAAGTAATTAACAAGACTTTAATCTGGGCCTCGAGAAAACATCATTCATTTCTGCTTGTTTACATAAGAAGCAATTATTCCAAACCCTCCCCTGGTGAACAGCACTACCTTGCTTCAAGCAAAAACAATGCAGTTGCTGTGCTAACATCCTATTCTGGAAGAAAAGGGAGCTGACTCAGTGCATGCAGTGGAGCCCTCGGAGCTGTCTTCCAGGAGCAAAACAGGTTATGTGAGAATATGACCTTGGTGAGCTGTGCTAATGGCTGTGATTTAAAATTCCAGGCTTTTGTCTCAAGTAGAGGAATTAGATGAGACAAAATGCCTTTAAAACAACCCAAATGCAGATACAATTTAAAAAATTTGCAGTGAGTAACTAGGTGATCTCCAGCTAAAGTATGCTCAGCTTTTCCCAAGCTGAAAATACAGTGGAAATTTATTGTACTAAACCCCCAGAATGTGTGTTTGTAGGAGGTCCCTTGAACACCTGTGCTGAGCTGGTGCTGGCTGACAGCACAGGAACACAAGGCTCCCTGTCCACGCCCACTACTGAGCATACCGGCCCAGTAACTTAACTGGCTGGCAAAGAGCAGCTCCAAATGTATTTTGTGAGTGATTTGTAGCTTGTGAGGATAAATTCATGTTCATTGTCTTCCTGCCAAAGGTAACAGCAATTTAGATTGGGGTTAGAATTTAGCATGGGCTGTCTCCAGAAAGGTCCTCCATCAGTATTCAGGGGCAAATGCTGCTTGTACTGAAGATGGACCACCATTCAGGATATAAGACTTCTCTGAATTGTGGTGTTCTCCTGTGAATGTAACAGTTTGGGTCTCCTATGGGAAAGATTTAGGAGAAATCTCCCTTTAAAACATCCACAGCACATACACAGCATTTGTTGTTTCCAATTTTTACACACATTTGCATATATTCTACTTTCATTTCTTAGAAATACTCATGTCTTTGAAATCTCAGAGGAGTGAAGAGGTACAGAATGCAGTGTCTTGAGGAGCACACATATGGTCCATTAGCTGAGAAGAGAGCATTTTGCAGTGGTGCAGATCATGGTCTGTGTGTTGTTAAGCAAGCGTGGTTGTAGTCTTGCTCACGCATAAACTGTCTTCCTTAATCATCATCCTTCTAATCCTTAGACCTTTCCTGTGTCAGGTGAGGATGAATGCTCCATGTGCTCCCAGCTATCACTGGCCTAGTTTCCCTAAACCCAGACCACCCTATATCTGAACCCAGTGTTGTATCACTTTAATCATCAAAGAGATCACGCTGTCTTCACTTACTTATGCCTTCACAGATTTACTTCAGAATATTGCCAAGGTGTAGGAGGATTATAAAATCATACTTTCATTATTGCACCTTCAGCTCTGAAATCCTGAATGAGACCTTACTCTTAAATCCTCCTGCCTTTGTCCTATGCATATTTTCTTTGTATTTTTTGATTGTACTTGTTACTGCAAGTTCTCAGTTCTATACACTTTCTAATGCTTTCTATATGCTTTCTAATATGATTTTCAATATGTTTTCATGGTATAGAATATAACATTACTACATGTAAGTATATTAGTATTTAATTTTGAAAAAAATATTTTTTTTAAATCAGTGATCTCTTTCTCTAGTATTGCAGCGGGACAGCCTTAAAATATATTGAATTTTGCAATTGCTATTATTGAATTGGGCAACTACTCTAACATACAACTGCTTTCATAGGCACATAAAACCTATCTGCTAGAGAAGTTCTGTTTTATAGTCTGTTGTTTCTGATACCAGATTTTTGAATCACTAAGGAATTGCTATGAAGCAAAGGAGTATGTCCATCAGTCAAAATTTAAATGAGCCCCCTCTTATCATTACTGAGGAGTGATTTGGAGAGTGAGGGCTCCCTTAAGCAGTAGGTTGTATGGATTGTCTGGTGCAATCAGTAAGGAACACTGTAAATGTAGAATTGAGCAGAACTGACATTCAGCTCAGCATTTCCCAGAAGAACCCATGGCATGTAAGCACCTGAATAATCCCTGTTTTTACACATGTACAAATGTCATAAGTGAGGCTTTAAGGAAATAGTTCACTTTTTTCTCCACTCTGCTTGGCACTGCTGCTCCACTCCTGAGTGGCTGCGGTGTCTCCAAAGAGCTCTGCAGAAGGGTGATGGGCAAACGGCACTGAACAGAACAAGCCCCAGAGCACTGCCTTGGAGGGACCAGCAGGAGACAGCCTGGCACTGATCAGCTCAGCCTGCCAAACCAGACACCTCTGCTATAGCCCTGAGTTTTTGAAGAATTCCCTAGTTAGGCTCACTGAATTTACTGAATTCAGTAAGTTAGGCTTACTGAAATTGGTGGGATGGCTTCCTTTCCATATCTCTGGCAGAAGAAAGATGTTGTTCCCTCCTTTATAGAACACAATGAAAGCCATTCCTTTGAAGTTTGATAAATTTATGGAAGCATTGCTGCACTCCACTACAAAGGAAATCCAAGTGTGTTCAATGTATTGAAGATTTGCAGACTAAATTTCACGTGATCGATTTGTTATGCTAAACTGAAATCAGATGCATCTATTAGGATGCAAGCAACCCCAAATTCAAAATCAGTTTTCTGTATGAATACATAATGTAGTTTGAATAGTCATTCCCTGAGTGTAAGGATTAACAGCACCTTGGAGTCTGTGAATCACAAAACATTAAGACTTGGTTTTTACACAACAGACTTGGAACTTACTGCAAAAGCTTTCTTTTTCAAAGTGTACATTCTTATTTTGGCTCTTACACATCCCAGCTGTGAGGAGCAGTTCCACCATAATGTGGTTTGCACAGGAGACAGGATGAATGGAGGATGTTTTCCCAGAATGTGTCTTGGGTGCATTTGGGCATTCACCTATGCCATAATATTTCTCAAGCCACCAAATATGTGGTAGTTTACCTCAATTTTCTCAAATAACCCCAAACATCTGACCTGCACAAGTGCCCAAATTTAGGCTTCTGTTTTGGAAGCCCTTGGCCACATTTGTTTTCTGGTTGAAGTCTTAGATACCAAAATGGTTTTGTTTTATGAAAACATTGCACAGTAGTTGATTAAACAAAGCCCACTGAATAAAAGCAAATTATTGGAAGCCTTTGCAGCCTTCACCTGGTAGATCAGGAAAGCACTCTTGGATTGTTTTAGCCACTCACTGTCATGTTACAGGGTTTACAACTTGCCATCTCTATCTGTAACAATACTTGTTTGCCATGTTTATTTATTCAGAATTGCAGAAGGAAGCAAGTCTGTGCTGGGAAGGGGCTTTTTTCCCATCCTTCTCAAATATCAGGTGCACACAGGGTAATCCAGGCAAACCTGGTTTCACTAGTGTGGTCTGAAAAGCAAAAGGGCTCTGTGCCCGGTGCTGCTTGAATGAAGAAACAATTTTAAACCTGTGGAAGGGGTGCTGGTAGACTGGGCTGCAACATGTCCAGTGCGTCCATGCCCATGGAGCAACACCTGGGCACACAGCAAGTCATGGGGGAGCCCAGTGTGGGCAGCTGCTGAGGTACAGTGTGGAAGGCTCAGACATGGACTTAGGCCTGGGCTTGGATGTCTTTCTGGTCTATTTGTTAATTAAATTGTATTGTGAGATTCTCAGGATACCACTGTCTTTGGAGCCCATAAGGATGAACGTTTTTCTGCAGGTCCAAGACACCATTCATTGTTTGATGACTTGATTCCTCTTGCCTGCCTTTGACACTTCAGCTCCACTGAAACATTTTGCTGGCCTAGAAAACGACAGGCAGCTTTTGAGCAAGAAAGTTCAGGAGCAGAAATAAATTCTATTTTTAATCCTTCCTCTGATTTTCTGTGGGTGACACAGTTTCTCATGGCACGGCAGTTCCAGGGTGCAGCAGTGCTGCCGAGTGTGCCTCGCAGCTCCTTTTACAGATTTAACCCCTTTACATGCTTTCCCCTAATTAGAAATTTCAGGTTTGGGGAGTTATCCTGCTGTTAATACCAGAATGACACTCTGATTTATTGCAGTGGGTTGGCAACAGATCTGTAGGATGAGAAAATACAAGCTAGGAATTTAAAGAAGTACTTGAGCATTAACAAAGCTGAGCCTGTGTCAAGTGGTGATAAATTTTCCACTATACCCTTGATCACCTTATTATTAATGTCATCAATCTCTCAGTGAAAAGTGGCTCTGGGCATGCCCATATGACCAAATGTTCTACTAAATAATTAATCATTGGGGCATGTTGCCAGAATTTGCTGCTTTCCAATTTAATCTTAGCAACTTACTCATTTGTTTCTTTATTCGGAAACAAAAACTTCACGGATAAAAATGAGTCAAATGTACTGATATGTACTTGAGGATTATTTAGCACTGAAACCTTATGTTTCTTGCTCTAGAAATGTTTTTCCCTCTTTGAAAGCAACACCCCAAAATTAACAGTTGTGAGAATGATCACTTCAGGAACACAAGCTGTTTCTGCTGCCAGAACCTGCATCCCAGCTGGCTCTCCCTGCCCCTTCAGTAGCAGCTCAGCCCTCTCTGTGCTTAAAAGGGTATTCAAAATGCCACACTATCAGGATATCTTTAGAAAAAAAATTATTGCAATGTCAGTTTATTTAATTAAAAATTACCATGGATATTAATCCCTTTGTTAAACTGGTTTTTGTTTGTTATTGTAGGTAAAGCAAAATAAGTTCTAAGCAAATGGCTTAAAAATGTCATCTTCTTTTTATTTACAATTAATTGAATTTAGGCTAACACTGTATTAACTTGTAGCATTCAATTATTTAATGAGTCATGAAGAAAGTTTTCAATTACAGAGTCATTCATTTTTCACAGGTTTGAAGGCATACACTGAAATATATTCTATTAAGACAGTGAGCTTCATCCCACTCAAGCCCTTCTTTAGTGGTCTCTGCTATTTCACATAAGAAGTCAATTTGATTTTAGTTTAAACATATGTACCATCCTGTACACCTTGATTTTGTTTGTGTCCCTCCAAGGATTTTTAGTTGAAAGCTCTCACATCTGTTATATCTGTGACACTGTTGGGTTCTCCCCCTCCAGCTTCTCAAGAATCAGTGGGCAGCAGGCTGTTCATGAAAGATTAATGCCAACCTTCCACACATATTTACCCATTCATAAACTCTCCTCTTTCAGTGTGGCTCGTGGTTTTGTTTTTATTAATTCCCCGTGGATATTAGCTAGAACTGGCCAAATATAACATTGGCTTGCTGTTCTCTTTCCTGATGAGTCAGTTGACTGTACTTCCAAATCAGTATTTTCATAAGATCACTTGCAATCTTCCCTGCTATTTACTGCTTGCTATTCATTCTCTGTTGTTGAACAAAACATATGGCAGTGTTTTTCCCCTTGACTGCATGCCTGAAACTTTTTAAAAGGGAAAGTGAGAATAGTTAATGAGCTTCTCCTTCTGGAAATCAAAAAGAACCAAGCCAAACAGGCATTTGTGAATACACGAATGTGGTTAGGAGTAGCCATGAATGTTTTCCCAGATACTCCTTCCCTGCCTGAATGCGCTGGGGTGATACAACTACTTCTTCCCTGCCTTTAATTGTGCTGTTGTTCCTTTTAAAAGAAAATATAAATAAACTACTATTTCAATTTTCTATCATTATGAATAACTTGTGTAGGAAAGGCCACTGTACCCCACAGTCATTAGTGTAGTGTCTTATGCAGTTTAAATTTCCAATTATAAACATATGTTATGCATCATTTTATTGGTGACTCTTAGGTGTACTACCTATCCCCAAATTCTTTGGTTTCCCCATGGGATACTCAGCATAGACTCGTGCAAGAAAAGTGTTAAAGTGACACATTGCAACAGTATTTCCCAGAGCCCTGCCCTGTAATATCTACATTTGATCAAAAGGTGTGGTAATATCCGTGATATCATGAGAAGCTTTACCTCTGCTGTAAGTAAACATCAGGAATCTATGAAGAACCTTATGAAATGTATTCAGTAGAATACATGTAGGAATCTGTTTAAATCAGCATGTTGTTGTGTATATATGTATACTTTTTTAACCCTTAGATGTCTGTAAAATTGAAGTTGCTTTATACTGTAGGCTGCAGTTGATGTTTCACTTCTGATGCTAAGCTGAATTAGGAACCATCAACTCCTCATTTACCCTAAGGACTGTTAGGGATACAGCCAATAGCTGTGCCTATTTGGAATAAATACAGCCTGTTACACAGTCAGTGTTTGGATTTCGAATTACTGAAAAGTTCAGGCAAACTGAAATTGATGCACCCTGTAATACAGGTGAGGCTGAAATAAGAAGTTTACCACAAATCTGTATTTGAAGTTAAAGTTTCTTTGAAATCTTCTCATAAAACTTGACAGCATTCAGATCTAGCAGTTTAATAAGGATCACATTTAATTTCAAGTTGTGGGTTCCATGCATTTCTCAAAGTGAGGCTTTTGCCAAGGTGTTTTATGGCTCACTTGCTGCTGATTATCCAGGAGCAAGTAAGAGCAGAAGGTCCAATATGAGATCTGATGTTCAGCAGATGAGCTCTCTGCTGCCCAGTGCTTTATCTCTCATCTTCCTTTATATCAAATTGCTTTTGTAGTTTTATTCTGAACCTTCCTTGCCTTGAATGAAATGTGAAAGATGGTGTAACACAAATCTAGCACTCCTTGCCTTGTGCTAATGTTCACAATGTATTTATTAACTTTATTCCATCTCTACCAACATAAGTAAATCTTTGGGCAGACAAATCCTGAATTCCTGCATTTTCCATCTTTGAAAAATGAGTTTCTTTTCCTTCCATGTCTGCTCATCCGTTTTCACTATTTTCCAGTGAGTGCAAAACTGTTTTAAATATAATGTCTCCATTCTCCTAGCTATAATTCGGGTAGCATCCCTTTTGCTCAAGTAGCTAATGACCTTTATAGCTCAGGTAACTCCTGCGGATAATGTTTCTCTGCTTTTCAAAAGAGTCAGCAGCCATCTCCTCTGCTCCAGTTCTAAACACTTGGAAGCGTTTTTTCTGGTAACTGAGGTGACTGACTTAGTTGGTCTTTGGATTAGAAGTCTATACCCTGGTAATCTGCTTTCAGCAAGAATGGGTACATTCCCTGCCACTCGAGTAACTCTGCAGATGGCTGGAGATGCAAGCAGTGCTTCTTCCTCTGAAACGCGGTGTCCGTGAGGGGGAAAGAGGAATTGCTGTGGGTGGGCACAGCCATGGGCGGTGGCAGCTGTTTATAAATGGCACGAAGTAACCCACTGCTGATGATCGTAGGCAGGGCAGTGTCCAGGCTCCTGCGCTCAGCTCTGCAGCGCTGCTCTCCCCTTTCCATGCGCTGTGCCCTCGCACCCCTGCGCTCTTCAGCCCAAAGGCTGTGCCAGGGGCTCGACCTGCACGAACTGCGGCAAACAAACTACCCGTGTGACAATGGTGGCTGTCACCACCGCGGAGGCCACCCCGGCACCCCTGTAACCAAACCTTTCCTCTGGGCTTTGAAACCTTCTTCCCATTTGCTGTTTCTATTTCGCTTATCTTCGGCAGGTGCTCATTTGTTTTGTTTCAGTATTGTATTACACGGCTTAAATGAAAACCTTTAATTCTGAAGGAACATTTGCAGGGCCCGGATGAGTCAATATTGACAGAAGATCCTCAGGAATTGTTAGAGAGGAACGCAGCCCCGAGCAGCAGTGCCCAAAACCTGCTGCAGGTGACGCAGCTGAGAGGATGTGAGATGGGCGATCTCTGCCCCGCCAGCAGAGATCCAGCCCAGGAAGCTCTGCCGCAACTGCCACGGGGGACACAGTCCTTTACACCCTCAGCCTGGGGCCCTGCAGCGGCCCTGCCTCGCACCGCGGCCCGCGCCGGGCGGCTCTGCAGCACCTTCATCCCTCTGCCGCGGTCACTGCGACCGGGACACTTGGCAAAAAGCATCCGTTAACAGGCCCCGGCGGCACAGGCAGCATGGCGCATCGCCTGCCTGCCTGCGCGGTACCGGGGCCGCTGCAGGCTCCGCGGTGCGAGCTCACGGCGAACACGGAGCGCTCCGCGGGTGCGCAGGCGCGGCCGGGCAGGGGCGCGGAAGGACGCGGTGCCGACGCGGCCCCGCCCCTCGCCGGCGATTGGCCCGCGGCGCTGGCCCCGCCCCCC
>VZRM01002344.1:2171094-2265082 GCA_013397955.1 Grantiella picta | reverse complement strand
GGGAGGCGGCCCGGCAGGTGCCCGGTGTGCTGACACGCCGTTTCCCCGCCGTGCCCCCGGTGCGGACCGAGCGCGGTGATGCGGGCCGGGATTGCCAGGCTGCTCTCAGCACTGCCGAGCTGTTTGCCAGGGCTTTGATGCTGCATTCAGTGCTGAGGTGCGTTCCCTTCCAGGGCTCCCCCGGGAGGGATAGCGCAGGAAAACCCTTCGCTCGCAGGGAGAGCAGCAAGCCTTGAAAAACTACTACAGATGGTTCCGTAAATAGCATCAAGTTCAGTGTTTGGGACTCATACAGAATCCCTGGGAAATAAGAAAACAGTAGCCTCCATAAAAATTAGGGCAGAGACAGAAAAATATTTGTAAGTTATTTTATGAGCACTGCTGCTTTTTTTTTTTTTTACCTTACTGAAGAAACAAGCCCCCCCATATTTAATTATTCCGTACAGCAGCTTTTAAAATGAGAAGTACTGTGTCTTGTTTAGGAGTATCAGATTCTAGACTATGACTCTTTTTTTGGCCCGTGAAATGGGTTTGGTAACACCAGCTGTGAAATTCTTGTATCTGAGTAGACTCAGATTTTAGAGTGCTGTTATCAGTACAGAGTTAATGAAAAAGAGCAATACCAATGATAAAAAGATTCTGGTCACTTTTTTAAAAGTGTGTTAAGGGTAAATGCAGTAATTTTTATTCAAAATACAAATATTTGAGTTGACGTGAAATTTGTTCGGGTTTTTTTTTGTCTTGTTATTTTTTTAAACATCATGTAAAGAAAGTGCATAAAATGAAACCAAAAGCGCAAATGTGATTTTTTGGCTGGTTACATTCTGTTCTTGATACAGTCTTTCTCCAGAGTGGATTGTCATCTCATTGTGCAAAAATTCACTGTGGCTTATGACTTATTTCCTGGGTCTAAAAAGCAGAAGTTTTAAATAACAGATGTGTTATCAGGTCTTGGCTATATCCTAAGAGGAGCGTAATCATCTGGGTGTATTCATAAGACTTTATATTCATAACTATCTGCAGCACTTCTCATACTATCTGACTATTCTATGTGCTTTGAAAAGGAAAGACATTTTTAGGCTTGGTAGCTCCTCCTTGACCTGTAGATTTATGCTTCAGGAGTTACTGAGACTAAGCATTGTGACTTGCAGACCTAATTTTCTTTGTAGTTGTTTAGCACGTTTGTTGTTGTTGGTCTGTAGAAACGGGAGGTAGGTTCACGTTTAACACTTGTATGTTCGGTGTTGATGGCTGGCTGACAAACTTGAGTCGGTCTGATGGAGCTGCTGATCTGTGTGGTGAAAACTTTTGAAACTCATAATGAGGTCAGCCTGTGGTATGGATCTGGTCCCTTCTGGCTGGTCAGGAAAGTGGGCTTCTTGCTAATGGATACAGAATCCCTTGGAGAGGGCAAACCTACTGACTTAATTCTGCAATAGTCCATTTGACCTAAAATAAGCTGGCACTTGGTTCTGAAAGTGCTACCTGCAAATGTCTGGTTCCACTCAAAGTAAGGATGAAGGTAATAAATTTCAGCCTCACTTTTGTTCTTTATATTTCACAGAACTGGGATGTATTGAGAGAGCTCTGGTTTACAGCTGTGGACAAGGGATAGACTCTCCATACCCGTGCACCTGGAGTGCTGTGGGGCTTTGACAAAAGCACTATTAATGTCTTAAAAAGAGGTGTCAGGACTGTGGTGTGTAGAATCTGGTTCCATTTTTCAGAAGCATTTATGGGTGCTTCCCATCTTCCCTGCTCCATCTCTCTTGCTTAGAGGATCCTGATTATGTAAGAACACTGAGTAGGGGCCTGTTGGGCTGAGTATGCTGGTGAGTAACTTCTCATTTATGAAACTTACAAAACCATAATGCCTATAAGAAATAACATCTTAAATCAAGAGCTCTAGTTTAGCCAGGAACCTAGGAAAATCAGAATGGTATTTATTGGAAAACTGTTAATCTTTGAAGAACTAGAGGAAATGTCTTCATATTTGACTTAAAGCATGAGGTGCTTTTGCTGAACTGGTGAACATTTAAGCCATTGATTTCCCCAGCCCCCATTCAGTGCTGATTGTAGGGCTTTTATTCTTCCTTTCTGTAGACCAGTGAATGGTTTGAGCCATTGAGTCATACTAAAGACCCAATTTTTTTCAATGGATTGTCAAGACTTCTGGAACAAACATTACACATGGCTCAGGACAAAATTCAAAAGAACTATGGATAAAGCATTCTTGTTCAAGGAAATTCAGCTATGGAGTAAATTTCCAGAAACTAGCAGGAAGAACTGAGTCCCAACTTGTTTAGCAGTCTACATTTTCTTTTAGAATATATGTCTCAGTGGAAGAGTAACTAAACCTGTCCTGACGACTAACTGTTACTTAATGCTGTGGTGGCAAATCCAAAGAAATAATGTAGTCTGATGCTACAGGACTTTAAAGACCAGGTTCAGGTGGCCTGAATTCCACTGAAGCCCCTTTTCTCAGTCAATGGAGAATTCTAGATGGTTTTGAAGAGCAGTTTAGAGAATTTACGTAAGACACTGAGTGGGGAGCTGCCTGAAAGCCAGCTAATAAGAAATAGGAGGCAGAAGGATTTATGTGGAATTTAGGCCATCTGAATATGGCCCTAAGATGCGACTTAGTACTACTAAGTAAGGTGTATTAACACTAAGAAGACTTGGCTTCAATTTCTATCCATTTCATCTGCTGCCGATTACTAAGCAAATTTACCATTTAAGCAGCTTCTTAAGGGTGGGAGCTTCCTGGCTTGCTCCCTGTCAGGGGTGAGGCCCTGCACCAGCACAGCCTGTTCTGGGGGGCAGCCCAGCTGAGAAGGCTCTGGGGTCACGGTGGACAGCGAGCTGAGCATGGGGCAGCCTGTGCCCTGTATTAACAGGAGCACAGCTCTAGGTCAAGTGAAGCAATTATCCCATTCCACTTGGCACTCATTAGACCACGTCCAGAGTACGGCATCCAGTTGTGCTGCCCTGCCTGGGACAAAGGAAATGTCGATAAACTGGAGTGACTTCAGTGGACAGCTGCCAAGATTGTCTTGAGTTGGGAGCTTTTGCTTTGTGAGAAGTAGACAAACTGTGCCTGTTGTTGAGCCTGGAGAAGAAAAGGCTTGGAGGGCCCTTCCAGCACCTGTGAGGGTTTTCAAAAGAGTGGAGTTCTTCACTGTGGTGCATAGTGGGAGGATAAAGAGACAGCAGGTGTGAATTGAAGTGTCAGGTCTGTGTCTATAAGGCATTTTTCACCCTGAGCTCTGTTAAGTGGTGGGACTTGGTAGCCCAGAGAGCTTGTGCAGACTTCCTCTGTGGACATTTTCAAAATCCAACTGAATAAAGCCCTGAGAAAGCAGGTGTGATTTCACAGGTGACACTGCTTTGAGCTTGAGGTTGAACCATGGTCCCCCTGATGTCCTTTTCCCCCATGGCTCTATTGAGTTTCTGCCAGCAGAGCAGTTGCAGTGGAAGGTTGTGAGCCAGCTTATTTAGGACTGCATGTGGTCTGGCAGTGCAGCTTTACCCATCAGACTTGGAGCAGTATAGCAAGCACTCAAGCCAATCCTAAACAGCTCTCAATGGCAGGACTTTATTTGTTTAATTATGCAGTTAGAGTTGGAAAAACCTGCTCTTCATCCTGAGGGCCTGGTCTACATCAGAGTTTGCCATGTAGTAAAGCCTGAAGGGTTCTCAAATAATTCAGTACTCAGCTGCAAGATACAGTTTGGGAACTAATGATTTTGAGTCTGTTGAAGGAAATCACATAGACAAGGCCATATCCTAAACACACCTCCTGAACGGCAATTCCGAAATATGGGGTTGAGGGGGGGAAGTGCAACTCTGAAGGAAGCTCAAATCTTATTCTGTATTACTTTCTGTATTAATTAGGGAAAAGTTGTTCAAAGTTCAAAAGGGTTTTAGAATCAGCTCGATTTGAAACTTGCAAGAGTCTTGTACTGATCCTTGGGAAGGAATTACTCACCCACGTGTCCTTTCATTCCTTAAGTGAGCTTGCAGCTCATGGGAAGTCAAGGTGCTGACTTAAGGTGTCTGTAATCCCAGAGGAGGAGGTGGCAATTTGTCACCACCTGTGCTTTGGGGAGTCGTCTTTCCCTCCATGTTCTTGAGCCTTGTTAATTACGAAAATTTGCTAGTTAATTATGATATCTGAAATGGGACAAGCTGACTTCTCAGTCTGATGAGTTTCCTGAAAAGCAGGGAAGTTAAGATTATTGAAGTTACTGACTTGTGGGTTTTCACTGTTGACAGTGAAAACAGCAAGAACAAACTGCAAACCTTCTCCCATTACACTATAAAATTGAAAATCCAATGCTTTTGTTTTTAGGAGCTGTGTAAATATACTTACTTTGAGTGCTTATATCTACTAGATGAAAGCAGTATGAGACCTGGAAGGGGAAAATAGATAATAAAGATTAGAAGTGACTTGCTGAAGATGAAGCAGCAGAATGGCACTAGTACTGCACTGCCAGCTCCAGCTCCCCATCCATTTTCTGTGTTACATTCCTGTCTGTAGAACATTCTCTCCTGTGATAAACTCATAAGAATTCTGTGAACTGAAAACTATGTAAAAACGCTTTCTCTGCATCTTCAGAGGAAAGGCTTCTGCCTTTCCCTTACTGCTCTCCAGGACAGGGTGTGGAACATGCCTCATTTTGCTCAGGTTGGCTGCTGAGACATAGGAGAAGCCTTGGCCATCCGCAGGAAGGTTTAGCATGGGTGCTTTGCTTCTTGAGCAATTAGTGCAGTGTCATACATCAGTGTGCATCATGATGTAAGGTCTGTTGGATCAGGCATACAGAAAAATTTCTACCAACCAAAGCTTTAAGACAGTGTGAGAAGACAGTCTGTGAAACAGTGGAGTGTGGTCTGCAGTTGTTTCACCAAACCATTATTAAAATCAATGTTTATGAGCTCATTCTGTGAGAACCTAGGAAAAACTAGAAAGTGGAGCATCTGTGGTTAACTTTAGAATTTAGATGAGTTGGTAATTTGTGTTTGGTAAAGAGGTGCGTGTAGTTGGTTTTAAGTATGTGGGTATGGAGAAAGGCAGAAGGGAACAGGAGAAGCAGGAGGCAATGGCTTTGCAGTAGGATTTGAGTGGTTTTGTAGAGAAACATTTGCTTTTTTGTGCAGATTTGGTAAGGATATTTGTTTGTGAGTGCTGCAGAGAGGTGAAGTCAGCAGGCACACAGGGGAGGCAGCTGTCCCAGGAGTGCTCGGGCAGGGAATTTGGTGATCTGTGTGGCAAACTGGGTTCGGTCTGTTCCCAGCACTAAGTCCACAAATGATTTGTCAAGCCCTGGTGACAGAACTTTCCAGGCATTTACAGCTGCAGTTTAATTGTCCTGATGAAGTATTGCTGCACTGTATTGTTCTGGGGAAACTGTGAACAGAGAAATGTTTTTCCTAATGGATAATTTTGAGACGCGTAGAAAACATTTTCCAGTTCTGCAGCACTGAAGACTTGTGTAGATTTTATTTTTTCCCATTTCTTGCGGGGGAAGATGCTTATGGGGATTCTTATCTGCTTGTCTTACAATCTGCACAAAAAGCTTAACCATGCAATACTTTGAAGAACAAGGTTACAAATCCACTGCCCAGTCGGTGTAGCAGGGCTGTGAGTGTCCAGGTCACCAAGCCAAGGCTGTTAGTGTGTGTCAAAGGCTGAGGTGAGGCTTCTTGATTAGGAAAGCTAAGTAAAACAGACGCTCAAAAAAAAAAATTAAGTCTGTTATTTGCTAATAAAATCAGCTCTAATTAAGAAAAAAAAAGTAGTCTTCTGCCCAAATCCTGTGTTACACAGTCACAAATGCAGTTGTGGCCAGGTCCAGGCTGTGAAAGGACTGAGACATCTGCTACCCTGACTTGGTTTATTGTGCATCTCCAGATGTGATTACATCTAAGATAAAAGATTTTAAAAGTACAGTGGTTGAAACTGCCTATATTTTAATTACAACATTAGCTTAATATTTCATGATTCTTTGGGGGATTATTTTTAAAAGCAAGATGTATTTCTCTTGGTGTTTGAAATGTTAGCGGCTCACAAAACAGATGAAATATTTATATTCTAGAAATATTTATTAGTTTATTCTGGACTTCCAACTTGCCAAATTGTATTAAGCTAATGACAGCATCTGTATAGCACAGACAAAATAATTTTGCCTGAGAACATTCACAAAATTCTTACAAATACTATGGCACCTTTCTTTTTAAAAAAGGTCCGTGTTCTTGAAACTTAGCAGTGAAGGCTCTACCCAGCCATGTACCTCAGTTTTGGTCATGTTTACATAATCAGAGTCTAAGGGTGTGTTTGATTTCCCTTAACAGAAAAACAGGATTGGCTTCTCCCAAAACCTCCATCTACCTACGCAGTATTTGTGTAGTGATTCTGAAGTCCTGACTTGAGTGATCTTCTGGGAGGATGTAGTTACTTCCTCGCCTTCATCCCATCCAGAACATATCTGTAGGCACTGGGTATTGTCCTCTGATTTTCAACACCTGTGTTTGTAAGCTTTGTTTTTAAGGGTGACACATAAAGACTTGGAGCTAGAGACCACACTTCTGTAATTCTTCTCAGAGAATGAAATGGCCTCTAATTTAATGAGACCTTGTTCTGTGTTTCCTTCGAGTTATGCAATTGTTGAGCATGTTCATGACTGATCCTGCCTTGCTTTGCTTACAAAAGGGAGAGTAATAAAAAGAGAAGAAAGGATATTTGTTCCAGAGAGATGGAGGAGAGAGGTTGTCCTGATATTCTTTTACTTCTAAAGCTAGAAGATGGAATGATGACTCAAATGAGCAGGGTAGACTTCTTTATGCCATGTTTAAATAAATTACAGTGCTGGATTTTGAACAAAGGAGTAATTTTTCCCCAAGCAGTACAGATATAAAACCTAGATCAAGTAGCTCTTTGGGAAAACACTGAATTTGAAATATTTTCTTTTTCCTTGGCTGTTTCTTTCTTTTTTAATATCGTATTCCCCACTATCCCTAGAACTTTAGAGCAGCCAAGAGAAATAAAAACCGTACAAAGCAGTTTGCAGAGAAACACAGCCTACTTGTCTTTCTGTAGCTCAGCCTTTTGTGTGACTTCCCCAGCTTGCTGAGTGCAAAGTGCTGTCTGTCCATAAACACATGGAAGAGTGAGGTTGAAGCATTAACAGCCGAAATCTTCTCTGGTAGTCTTCCCCAGATTTCATCAAGTGCTTAATTGGTCAATGGTTTTGCCATGACTTCCAGGCTTTCCAGTTCCTTTTGGCAATTTGGTGTTTACAGTGTCATACTTGTATCCATAGGAAACATTTGTTGAAGTCTTATTTCTACTGATTGTGTGTGCAGCATTCCTGGTGGGTCTTATAAACTGGTTTGAATTAGTTGGAGTTTTTTGAAATCTGGTGTTAAATAAGCAAAGTAATTTTTTAGCATTAGGTCCTAAAAAGGAGGAAGGCAGTTTCTGGACATTGCAGGACAGTAGATGTATTTGGACATACACCCCAAATCTTAAGCAAAGTATTTCTGTTAAACCAGCTTAAAAGTCAAGCTTAACCATCTATAAACCTGCATGTTTAGGATGTGGGGTTTCACAGACACCACTGTAAGCAAACTAAGAAACAGATGACTGGTTTTGAGAATAGATTTATAACTTGTGACAGATGTAAAGAAGATTACCAATACTGAAAGTTGCACGAAGTTTGAGCAAACTTCTTTTCTCTCTTTGTATTTGTGCTCAGGAAAAGCTCCACAGGTTATTTTCTTTTATATTGTTGCTGGAGTGAAGCACTGCTTCTGATATGTCTTGCTTATATGTCTTAGTCCTTACAGAGAGGTTCAGTCTGCAAACTCTGAAACTCCTGATGAATTTTGTGTGAGTGTTGGCTTGGGGCAACACTTCCTGGGATTTTCCTGTGATTTTTATAAATCGCATTCGTGTTGTTTTTCTGCTGTGTGGCTTGAGGGGGATCTCTTCGTTATACTGAGAGTGAATGTTAGATAACACAATCTGAACCATGCACAAGGGTTAGTAGCAGTAGTCTTTCCTTAGTAAAGCAGAGGTCCTTTATGAAGAACTTGTGACTTCTATTGCAGGCCAGAGGAGAGGGATTGTTCCTATTCTGGAGTTTCAGGCACTGCAGTGGAATGTGTGGGGTGTGAGAAAAGCAGATACTCTTGTGCGAACTTCTTAATTACATTTATTTTGGTAGTAAATCACTGTAGATGACTGGACACAATGATGATTTTTTAAAAAAAAACCAAACCCAAGGAATTAGAACTTGAAAATGTATTTATCCTTCAAAAGAGAAGGTACATTGAAAATGTCAGCAGCTTAGCCTGTCAAATTACGCAGTGAAACATCCCACTTTACCACTTTGATGCTTAGACCATGCTGTGGCTATCCCTCTTGCTTTGAAATGTATTGTAAAATTCCTCTTGTATGTGTTTTCATCTGGCTCATATTTTTCTAGTGAGGAACTCGTCTGAAGACCTGTAATGTTCACACTTTTTCTTGTGAAGTCTCTATCTTCATTTTGTTCTCTCAGATTTGCTTTGTTACCTGAGTGTATTCATCTTCTTGTTCTTCCAGAGCTTCTGGTGTGAGGTTATCTAGTCCCTGAAGATTTGAACCAAACTGTGCAGTTGTTTTGATGTTAATCAGTAGCTATAGGTAGGCAGTTACGATTAAGCAACTGCATTGTGAAACCTGTAGAGACTTGTAGGCTTGGCTAATCTTGTTTTAAGGAAAGGGGAGCACAATCCCAAAATGGAATGGGCTGTCTGGACAAGAGTCAGCAGGATTGAGCAGTACCTGGGGAAAGGTGATTCTGGCAGGGGAGGTCATGGCCACCAAGCCATTGAGCACCTGCTCAGAACAGACCCCTGACTCCTGTGCAGGGATGAGCTGCACATGTGGACTCTTTAGCAGGAGTAGCAAGAGATAAAACTAGTGGATAGGGCTTTGAGTACAAATTAGTGAAAAAGCTGTGGAGTTTGTAACCAAAGTACACTGATGCCTTTGTTAAAATGTGTAACTAGTGTAAAGTTTTGCTGACTTTGTGACATCTAGATCCCTACTTTGTGCAAACTATAAATAAAGAAATATCTCATCTTGTGTCTCGGGTGAGTGAATTGACACTGCACACCAGGTAATGAGCCAGCATCAGGGACAATAATTATCCTTCAAAAAGGCCCAAGAAATAGAGAAGAAACGTTAAAGAAAGAAGGCAAAAACAACATAAAAACACGGGCTTACCAGATTTTGGACCTGGCCACCCAGTATTTTTTGAAAAATGAATATAGGATAATGGGAAATAATTTTTACTGTGGCACTGCATGAACTCAAATTCATCTAAAAGTAAAGGAGAGTATTTTTCTCCGTGTATAGCTTCTGCTGGAGGTAAAAAAAATGCAGAAGTACCTTTACAGTTAAGAATGTGTGGGATTATTTTGTTAGTTTTTTTTTTTTTTAATTCTGATCTAATGAATACATGACTAGAATACAGAACAAACCACATTCAATGTATGGCAGCAAACCATCTATTTTTATTTGGTTTTCTAAGAAACAAGCAAACCATAACTGTTTGTGCCTTAGCATTTCAGATTTCCCAGAAACTGAAGAACTGATCTTAGGCTGTGTTTTGCAGTGGGAAACAACACATGAAACCACTCTGGCGAGTCCCTTGGATTCGGATGGAAAGCACAGTCTGCCTCCCAGTGGAAGCACGTAGGGTGATTGATTTAAACGAGGGGAAAAATGACTTTGAAATTTGGAGAGTGATAAACTGGCAGTGATAGCTAGGCTGTTGCACCACTTCTTCAGTAGGCAAAGGTTACTGGTGAAGCTTCTGGCTTAGTTTTATGTAGACTTTTTTCATGCAGCATGTGCAGTGGTGTTGATATTCTTGTTTAAGTACTCTTCCAAGTTTAATTTGTATCTGTGGTTTAAAAATCTAGCAGTATGCTGGGGAAATTGGTAGTTTCATCTCTCTCTAACAGTGAATTGGCAGATACCAAAGTTTCTCTGAGGCTTTCTCCAGTAGCAAGGTGCTTTATCCATTAGTTTCTTTCTTTTCTCTGTCACCAACATGAAAACATTTAATTTAGTTTGGCATTAAATGCATCTCTTAATGCTCTAATAACTGCTTGTGAAAAGGAATGGAAGCAGTGTATTGGCAGTATCAGGTAAAGTGCCTGAAATGAGTAAGACACTTGTTTGCCATGAAGTGTCATGTATGTAGTGGCAGGAGAAAGAGATGAAAGATGGAGCAGCACTGGATTGTGTTCTGGCATAGCCATTCCTTTGCTACATGATCTTGAGTAAGTGTTTTTAGCATGCTGCCTTCTTCTTGGGAAGCACTTTCAGATTTGCTAGCAAAGTTGTCACCTTAGTGCTGTGTTTGATTGTTTTTTTTAACAGAAGGTGTATTTGTCTAAACGTCTAAACTGCCTTGGATAAGTTTAAAAAAGCCCCTTATTTAAGGAAAATAAGTTGTAAAATGTTTTGGATAGAAAAAAATCTAAGATGCAGAATTGCAATGGGGTTTGCATTTTCAGTTGGTTTTATTGGAAGGGTGTTTGTGTCATGGGGGAAGGTAGCTTTAGGAGTGTTTAAGTGATGTTCCTGGAGCTCATTAGTGCTGAACTCATTTTAATTTAGTTTTATCTTTCACCTGGAACAAAGGTTTAAACTAAAGTTTGTAGCCTGTGCAGTCAGACTGTGCGTTGAAGTCATTTAGCTTTTTTGTGGGGGAAATAAATGTTTGTTTGCTTTGTGATGTCACTTTGGCTTTCAGTTTCTTGTAAATGTCCCTGTCATTTCATCAGGAAGCAGAGGAGAGGTGTAGGAACCTGGGCTCTCTCTGTCCTGCAGTGTGCAGTGATATTTCAGACAGTGGGGCTTGGATGTACGTAGAAGAGGTTGATGTCAAATAGAAGTTTTTAACACCCACTTACCATTACCTTTTTAGAAAAACTGGATATACCAAGTATCTATTTAAGAGAAAGCACAGCTCTGTGCCCCCGAGGAATGTCAGTTCCTTCTATCTAGTTTAGTTTTGTGCTACCACATTTGTCTTCCTACTGTCTGCCAGCACTATGTGTAATTTTTTTCCTCCTTGATGTAAATGAGCCTACTAAGAGCAAAAGGAATCTTTTCTAGATAATAAAACTTTCTCCTTTGTATCAAAATTTAGTTAATACTAGAGAGTGTCTCCCTAGTGTAAAGGGACTTCATTGGTTCATATAACTGATACCATTGTAGTATCTTGGTGTTTAACAAGAACATAATAACTTATTTATCCTAATAACGTCTCCTGACTGCCTCCTAAGGAAATAGGAGTATCGTTTACAAATGTAGAATTGACATGCGAGAGATGTAAATTAAACCTCTTTGTATTTATAGGGATGTGTATTAGCCTATACCCAAAGTTTAAAGGTATTTAAGCTTGTAGTGCTTGAAACCCCCAAGGCTGAGCTCCAAAAAAGTAAGCAGTGAGATCATTAGTAGGAGAGCAGCAGGTTAATCCCGCAGTGCTCAGCTGTGCCCTGATCCCGCAGTGGGCTGTGACACCCGAGTCACAAGGTGTCCTGCTGTGGCTCTGTGCTCAGCCCGGTCCTTCCACAGCCCAGTGGAGCTTTCCTTTGCAGCACGGCTGCCAGCCTCCTTCCCTCTCCTCCTCCACTTCTGCCTTGTCAGTAACTCCTGTCAATTCATGGTTACTCAGCTTGAGTAACAGAAGAATAATATCTTTTCTAGTGCTAATTTTCTGTTGATTTAGGTGCCTGCAGTGACTCACCGTAGGCTCAGAGGAGTACCAAAGTTGACACAGAGGAAAATCCACCATTCCGCCCTGAGAAGGAGAGGGTTTATACTGGATCAACAAGCTAATCTGACTCATTCCTAACCACACAGGCACTCATGTGTTGGTACAATGGAGGGAAAGAGTGGAATTACCTTCTGGAGATGAACGGTCTGTTTTTATTAGCAGGCCAGCATTAAATCTGCTTGAGCCTAACTGGAATCACACCCTCAGGCTGTGCAGTTCGTGAGCAACCTTTGCTGCCCCAGCGGGCTGTTAAACTCCTACCTTGGGAACTGCTTTGTTCCAGGTCGTGATGCCTCTTTGCTGACAGTCTGTGTGTCCTCGTGTGCTGCTCAGAAACACACTGGTGCAGAGGAGTGCCTGAGTTTCCCTCGGGACTGGAGTTGAGTTGAGGATTTGCTTATGCTGAAGCGTTGAGTGGGTTGAGTTGTGGGAGCAGCAGTGGGAGTGCTGAGGTGGCTCTGGCCATCTGCCAGCGTTGTGTTCCCTGCCAGAGCAATGGGAAGCATTTAAAGAGCCTTGGGATTTACCAGGGTTGTGCAAGAGGTGGGTCACAGCTGCAGGCTACAGGTGATCTGAGTAAGGTATCTCGGGATTACCCTACATGTGCTTTCAGAGAGTGCTTATTCTCTCCATGTCCTGAAGATCTGCCTCCCTTTGAGAGAAGAGCCATGATCAATAACAATTTTGGTCTCCCACCATCCGTCTTTCTGTGTAAGCCGACAGCAGTTCACAGCATGTGGAGCAGCAGGGAAGGCAAAGCCCAGGGAAAGGCAGGTTGTTTCTTGTTCAGGACTGGGAGTGAGATATTAAGGAATGGAGTTATGTAGAAATTAGTTTCATTCTTGTCTGCTTGCTTGATAGTTTCAGACAAACCTCTGGCTGAGTGTGTGCCTGGGTAATAGCCATGCAATCCTCTTCTAGATCATTCTGAGCAGAGGCTGTTTGGTAACTGTGACAAGCCCTGCATGGTCATGTGGAGCTGTCAAGGAAGGTCCTGCTGGGTTAGTTCCCAGTGGGTGGTGGTCGCTGGGGTTTGGTGTGCCCAGCATTGCTTTTTCCTCCCTGTTGAAAGCAGATGTCCTTTGGGACAGAGCCACGGATCTGTTCCCCGCTTGACTCCAGAGAGGCACCCCTGTTTGTAACAGGGCTCCAGGTCTGCCTGGTCAAGGGTTTTGTGGATGTTTGAGAGGCTCGTGGAAGGTCTCTCTTGTGCTAGACGTGATGCTGAGACCCAGGCAGCAGCCTGGAGAAGGGTGACTTGGAGGGGTTGGAGACTGGAAAACCAGCAAGCAGGGCACAAGGTCACTTGTGTGGAAACTACAGGGCTGGGAGAGAGGTGATGCCAGCATGGTCTGGAGGGTGCTGGGCCGTGGGGAACAACACAGCTCCCACAGGCAGTGCCAGGGCACCAGCTCTCTGGGGACAGAGGAATGGTGGGAGGAGAGGCTGCTGGAACGCAGTGAAGGGCGAGCTGGGGAGCTGAGTTGTGTCCTTTTGCCCACTCTGCTGTACCTTCCCCATTTCCACCATTCCGTAGGGCTTGCTGGGATTTCTGTCCTCTCCATTTCAAGAAATACGTGAAGCCACTTGTGCTGTACCTGGGAAGAACATCTGTTTTCAAATATAACTGTCCTTAAACCCATATTGCAAAAGAGACTTTCCACTTGGATGGGTACGTGTTTGGGATTCTCCTCTGCACCGTTCATCGCCTCAGGCTCTCCTTGCTTCATAGTCCGGGGAGTTTGCTTGTGAAGCATAGGCTTTTGCTTCTGTGTAGACTGGTTTTCTGTTTTTATATAGATGACTACCTGAGTATTTTTAAATGTGTAATAGGGATTTCTTTCTTTTAGGTCTCTTATTTTTGTAAAAGAGAGGATCACTTCCTGAGTGCTAGTAAATACTGACTGCTCTTGACTGAATTCCAGATGTAGTAGAAACCTGCCTCTTCAGGGTTGTTGATGTTACTTTTTAAGTCCAGCTGTAAACTAATAGAGGCTAATTTTTGGTATGGTTAGAAGTCTGTATTGTGGGCTTTGTTTTATTGAGTACTCCTATTGTTATATTCTATAATGAAGAGATTGGGCAGTACATGAAGATACTCGGTTATTTTCTCATTTAAAGCCTAACCCTGTGAATAATCTTTTTGTCCTTTCTGTGGATGTTAATAAATCAGGGTTTTTTTCGCAAGATATGCTGATAAGAGAAATTTAATTTGTGTTCCTACAATTATAAATTGTTGACTAGAATGTTTTTTGCAAAGAGTATCTTGGAGTCTCTCGGTTTGAGGTTGGTTTTGTTTGATTAGTATGTGTTCAGTCATGGAAGTCAAAATACGAGACAATGAGTACCCTGGGTACTCACCTCAAGCAGCAAATAGTTAATCCACTGAAACTGGAAAAGATTATCTGTAAGAACTAAATAGCTGTGTAAATAGTAATGTTTGCAGAAAGGTAATAGGTACAAAATGTTTACATTTGCCTATTTTAAATGTGATTTGCTGGCACAGGTTTTCAAGACTTCTTTCTGCAAGGGACAATAAATACAACTTTGATATACAGAAGAGCAAAATCAATCAATACAATGATTACTACTTTATTAAGTATTTTTGTAAAGTGTTCAGAAATATTTATTACTCAGGCTGAAATGCATTCTCTGTGTCAGTGGCTACACAAAGATGGGTATATTTTTTTCTACCACGAATGGTAGAAGCAGCGTACACTGAAAGCCACTGGGGAGTTAGAGCTTGTCAGGGAGACAAATACCATGAGCTCCTGAGTTTAACTGAAGCTCTTGCAGCTACCTTGATTGTACAGAACTCAAGTGTGTTTCATCTGGCTTTATTTTAACTTGCCTGTAGTGGGCCTAGACTCTCTGAGGTGGTAGTGCAGTATCAGATGGGAAAAAGATTTTATTCATTACAAAATATGAGTGAAAGAATGGAGGATGTGTTTTATAAATGCCATATTTAATGGGAATTTTCCATTTTTAGATTTCACGCAGTAACCTGTGACAGCTCCTGTTGAGTAAACTGAGACTGGAACATCTTCTATCAGCACTTGTACCTGTACCTGCCACGATGAGAAGTTGCATAAGGTTTCTTTTTTCTTGTTAATTCATGCTTTTATTGTAATGTAATTGTTATAAGCAGGTCAATTAGTAAACACATTCCTTTAAGGATTTTTTTCTTTCTCATCTAACAAAAGTTTTCTTCTAAAACTAAAGGGTACAACTGTATTAGTATAAGTAGCATATCAGGCCAAATCACTGATTATGTATTAAGCAGGATCAGTCCTGAAAAATACTGGTTTACTTCTTCAGACTCATGAATGAGTGTGCTGGTTGCTGCTTCTTTTTGCTGTTGAAAAAAGGGTGTCAAATTTAACTTGTAGTCTTGGTCTTTCCCATTTGGTGATGACCAGACTAAACATGAATTCGATATAACTGAGCAGCTCTTACTGTAAGTGCAGACCCCTTTGCTTGTGCAGATTTTCTGTAAGTTGTATTTTTATATAAATTAGTAGCTCTTCCGTCCAGGATTTCACCTCCCAACCTTTCCTGCCTCACTTGTCAGGGTTTGAGCACTGATTCCTCAAAACCCCCAGCAGGATTATGTGAAACCAGGATGAATACATGTTCTGTAGGAACCCAAGCGTTTGCAGCTAATCTGGAGACCAAACCACTAATACACAAATTAGAATATTACCACATATCATGTGTTTTTATTGGTCAGTGACTAAGCAGGAGCTACCTAAGAAGAAAATGCCGGTGTGGAAAGGCAGTGAACTTTCTCACTGTGTCATAGTCTAATACTTGCAAAAATCTGCTTTGGAGCATATCCTCTGCTTTCTGTTCCCTGCCCCAAAATGATGGGTTTGCTTACACTCTTTTTATGGTCAGAAGCAGTCATATACTTCCAAAATGAATAAATGACAACATATTGTACTTCAATGAAATTCTAAAACCCTGTGTAGTATTTCACTAAATCTTTCAAAGTTTTGTTGTTGTTGTTGGGTATCTCTTCTTTTAAAAATGCAGGTATATTAAACAGCAAACACTGCTTCCTTTTTAAGCCTTTCAAATCTGATATAACCTTGAAAATTTCTCTAAAACTTTTACATTTTAGATTAGTGCTGCAAATTGATTTTTAATAATGTATTTTCATTTTGAGTTTTTAAAATAGCGTACATTAAATAGCAATTGTTACAGAGAAAAATGCATGAGCAAGCATTGTATCTTAATGAAAACAGTCTTATTCTTTTACATTGTCATTAAGAGTGGTTTTCTTAACGGAGGTTAAATGACCTTTTGTATGAAATAAAAAACAACAGAAATGTACTGTCAAGTTCAGCTGCATTGGTTTTGCTTGCTGTAAAACACAATTGCCTTAGAGCTAGCACTTCAGCCTCCAGTTAAGGTAGAGTTTTGCTCCTACATTGTCATCAGAATTTTTTTTTATTGAATGCTTAGTGATCCATTTAGCTGACTTGATGTCCTCCTGGGAATGGCAGTGATAAATCTGTTGAGCATGAAGGCATTTTAAACTGCATCTGCTGTGCTTAGCTGGTATCTTCCTCTTCAACCTCTCAACACAGCAAAGAAATAAAATGAGTTAAAATGCAACTTCTGTTCTCGATTTATACAAGGAAAGAGGGGGAGCCTTTGTGTTGCCACCAAGGAACTTTCTTTGTGTCATGGCTCAGCTGTCCCTAGAGCCCTCACCCTACAAAGATACTGGAACTTCTCCTTCTAATGAAACTACTTGAATATATTTTTCTTTCTTGTTCAGAAAGGCACTGCACTTTTCCAATGTCCAATTACAATGGTAATTACAATTAGTTACAAGCGTAGATGCTCTGTGAATATCACAGTCTGAAATCCATTGCCAAAATCTTAAGATGTTGGCACAGAAGCTCTCTCTCCCTCTCATGCTGTAGTTTCCTATCTCATAATTGTAAGATTTTGAAGGAAAGAAAAAAGTGGAGCCTTGCTTGGCCTGTAAGACAAGAAACTACATTTGCAAAAGATACTTTTTAATCTTTTTTAAAAAAAAATTACATTTTGAGTGAAAAAAAATTGTCTTAATTTTTAAAATAAACTGTTTTCAATAGATGACTTGCAATAGCCTCACTTTTGTGAAGGAGTAACTGAAATTAGCAGTTTACTCAGGGTAAGAGAAATACATCAGAGCACAGTTCTAGAGCTGGATGATTGCTTTTTTGAGGTGGAAGGACAGTCCAACACATTTCCCTTTAGTCTGTCCTGTCGGAGTGTTCCTTAGATCCTTTCTTGCAATCCAAATAGTGGGGAAAGCACAATTTATGTTTGCAATTCAAAGCAAAGATTTCCAGGTTTGGGGTTTATTATGCAAGGGTGAGCCAGAAGAGAGCTTTACGTGGGACCTTGGCATGGTTATTGTAGAAATAGTGGAAAAGGTTCTTCTCTCCTTCTGAGGTAGGGATAAAGCTGTTGGGATGGCTGCAAAATCACATGGTAGGCTGCTGTCCTGGAAAGGCTCAGTGCCTTTCTAACCAAGGAAAGTTATGAAACCTAGAGAGAATATTTTTTGAACATGCTTGACTGTTTGTCAGACAGGGCATTTCTTTGGAGAACAGTTTGCCTAAAGGTATTAAATGGGTTACTTTAATTTTTATATGTAACAGTGTTTGGTTAAATGCTGTTTCTACTTTGTAGGCAGGGCGAAGTTCTCCAGCTTTATAAGGAGAAAAAAAGATGTTCACCTCCTGAGCTGGGCCAGGCAAAATTCTAGCACAACTTTTAATTTTTGAAAAATGGGTAAACTCTTGCTGTGTGAACTCTGGATTGAGCTTTAAAACATCTTGTTCTATGCTGCTATCAACAACAGCATAATTTTTCTGGCCTGCAGTAGCTGATTGGCTGGCTCATGATTATTTTCATTAAGTATCCTTCAGTGACAGCCTAAGAACATAAGTCTCTTCAAGCGATTACTGAATTTGCCCTTTAGCCTATTTAAGTTTGTTTTTTATTTGTCATTGCTTTTTGCCTTTGATATGAAAATTAAAGTATGTATACTTCCATTTTATTTTTTAAAATATTTTAAATCTCTTTCCCCCACTGCTGCTTGTTGTAGTAAGTCCCTACTGTGAAGAACTCCTATGGTTTATTTATGTTTCTCGGGGTGCTCTGCAGAATAGACTTTGATGTTGTTTGATTCCTTCATGCTGCCTGTAATGATGCAGTGTTAACAGTGAAGTTATAGCAGCTTGTTAGGGAAAAAGATGATTATGAAATATTTTTGCTTGGTGATTTAGGAAATATTATGTTTCAGGGAAAGATGGAATTAATCTCCTCGTACAAATAAAGGATGTTGGATTGATCCCTTCCCAAAAAGACCTGCAGATCTATGATTAATGAAGCAAGGTTTCTTTCCATTACTACTGAAGGATCTTACATGATTTAAACATTACTTTTTCAACTCAAATTTCTTTTCATTAGGATTTTCAGAGAGTCAATGGCAAAAAAAGTCAATGGGCATAAGACATCAGCATAGAATAATACATCTTATGAATGACAATTTACTTAATTTAGAATTGTCAAAAGCTACACATCTTGTGCATACATCATTATTATTTGCTTGATTTATGGTATTGCTTTTAATAAGTTGTATCAATACATTTGAAAAGTTAGCTGAGTGAAGTGCATTTGTAGTTTATTATGTACAAAACACTGATTTTAATAGCTAGTGGCTCATTGACTGTTGCAGAAATTCATCTTCAGCCATTATGGCAACCATCCCTGATTTCCATAAGGATTTCAATTATTTTGTTGATTTATCTTTTTAATCTTTTAGACACTTGGCATAATTTCTTGTGTCCACAGTAGAATACATTAGAAAGTTACATCATCATTGTGGTCATTGGGTATGATAAACTATGCTTTATAAAAAAGACAAAGTGAATATCCTAGCATCATTAGGGACCCTGAAAAAAGTTACACATCTCTTCATAGTGGTGTTGTCAGGAATTTTGGGATATTTCTAAGCTTTTTTCCAGTATTTACTAAATATTAGTTAACTCATTGTCATGTTTGTTGGTATACCAAGTGGACCCATTGAATACTGAGTTCTGAGACTGAAATCCTAGGACTGATAGGAAGTCCCTTGGAAAAAAAAACAGCGAAGTTCTGTCGCATGCAGGGCTTTCCTTCTCTTGCTTGGAAAGCATTTCAACATCCTTAATGGTCAGGTTTCCTGTGTACAGAGGGGTGACATTGGCAGTGTCCTTAGGGCTTGTTTGGAGGCTGATGATCTACAGTCAGAGGTCATAGGGATTCCTGGTGAAGGTGCACATGGAGGTGCTCTGATGTTGTTGAAGAGGATCTTTTAAATTATATAATCACAAAACATGTTCAGATAAATAAATGCCATGCACATGTCCTCGTACTGCAGTCTGCTAACTGGGGGTGGAACAGTTCCACCTCGTGTATCAGTGTCTGGTTTTGGTTGTATATGGGGTTCAGACTTCTAGCCTCATTTTGGCATAGAAAGACCTACTGGGATATGGACTGCAGTATTATGTTTGAAAAGTGCCCACCTGCCAACAGCAATAGTTTACCACTAACCTTTTCTTTTCTCTTTCCAGATCTTTTTGGATCCCGGTCTAGCTGATCCATGTTTCCAAACTCTCTCTTGTAACATTCTCAAGCAGCAAAAATGAAGTTAAAGCATAACATCAACCCTATTCTTCTACAGTTTATAAACTTTATAGTCCTGGTGTACTCCCTTGTAACATACATTCCATGGTACATACTTTCAGGATCAAAGCAGGCTATAGCAAAAGCCAAGCAGGTTAAAGCCAGACCTGTGAACAACAAGCCTGGGGGTGCATACAGATCTGTTAACAGTCTGCATTGCTTAGCTTCAGTTTTATATCCTGGGTGTGATACACTCGACAAGGTTTTTAAATATGCTAAAACTAAATATAAGGACAAAAAACTCTTAGGAACACGTGAAATTCTGAAAGAGGAAGATGAAATCCAGCCATCAGGAAAAGTATTTAAAAAGGTAAGTCTTTTTGCAGTCTGCTTTCAATAATTTTTTCCAAAATATGTTTACTTTCTTGAGCAGCACTTCTAGTCCAGTAAAGCAAAGCTGGGGAAAAAAATAAATTCTCTACTTAGAATAAGTATCTGTAAGAAAAGTTAATTTGTCTGATTCCCCACCTTTCATTGCTAGGCATTTAAAACAAATCTAAATGTTTTTACATTCTTGAATAGATATCCTTTTTATGGTTTCAGCCAAAGAGAAAACACAAGTGTGTTTTAGATATTTGTTTTTAATATTCAGCTGGTGGTGTAAGTGGCTTTAAAGGTTTCTTTTATAAGTGAGTTTAAAAAGTCTCCCTTTGTGTTATCCTGAACTGTAATCAGATAAATATACAAAAATTACTAGATGCCAGTATTCAGATGTGCCTTTCCAGCAGGCTTAGTTGTGATTTAAGTATTTGCTGTTCTGTCATGGGAATTCAGGACTTAAATGAATTTTTTGTTTGGAAAAGGATTGGGCAGATTTTATTGGAAGAGTCTTTTTGTTCTTTGAGTCTCCTTTAAGGTGAACTACGCTGCTAATCTGTAATCCTGGTGTGTGTGGGAGATGTGATTTCAGTGTCTGAAACAGCTCTGTTGTTTCAAGGGACTGACTTTTTATAGTGTATGATGTCCAAGCCTGTATTATCATTTGCTGTTTTGTATTTGTTCAGACACATTGAAAGATGCACTTTTACCTGAAGAAGCAAGGCAGAATACTGTAACAGAATATGCATGTTTGTGCATCTCTATGTGTGTTAAAGGTCTGCATTTCTGTATTAGAAATTGCTAAATCCACGATAGATAATTTTTAGTTAAGATTAGTTTCCTTGCAGATGAAAAGAATTTCTCTTCATACTGCCAGTTTTAATTCTGATAGAGGAGTATGTTTAATATAGAATTTGATTAATAGCTAATGTGGCAAAGTTTAGTTCTGTTAAAGTCTTTGTACGACCTTTATTAGTGGAACTTCCTCCTATCTATGGAGTTAGTTTTTCAGTACCAAGGAAATGCTGGGATGAATGGTTACATGTAATCCTTCTTGATGCACATTTTGCTGCCTCATTACCCTATAAAGAAACAGAAAGTTCATGTTGTACAAAGAAAGGCTTCTGAGCACAAATCAGAATTTTGGCTGCCTGTGATATGTGCCCTTTTTTTAAATCATAATTGCTGATGTAAGACTTAAGAACTTAGGAGTTTTAGCCTTTTCCATTATGTAAGCAAATCGTTGTGAATATTGGAAAGCTGAAGAATGTTTGTGTTGATCTACTTAAATTACTTGGTTTTTGTGAGTATTTAGACTTAGAAATTACCCAAACTAGGTAATTTTGTCTAATCTTGATACAACGGTTCATTATAGTCAATTGCCATACTTGCCCTTGTGTTACTTTGTTCCAAATTGTGGCATTATCACACAAGTCTGCTTTTAATTTTTTTTCTGTTAGGGAATACAGTGTTTCTTAACACCTCATAGCATGTTTTAGCAAGTGAGGAAAATCAGAACATTTCACAAGATACCTTGTTGATTCTAAGTGTCAGGGTTCCTTTTCTCTGATGTCTGTCTTTCATTCCATGCAACTTTTTATTGCCTGGTTCCCTTTAGCAAAGCCAAAAAACTTGCTGAGGTTTGGTGCAGCTCTTCAAAAAGGTGCTCAACAAGTTTAGGTCTTAGGTATAATGCATGTAATTTCTATGCCTTACAGGAGTTGCTGTATATTTATATATCTCAAAATAGTAAAATATTCAACTTTTGATTATTGGGAGAACTAAGTGTGCTCACACTTGTAGCTAAAATTATTTAGAACTTCTTAACAACTTTAAAATCAGATACTACATTAATTTATTCTGGGAATGGTGATATCCCAGATAATCTGTAATTTCTTGAACATTTATGATAGTGTATTGTTGCAAAAATACTGATTTGTTCCTGTGCAGATGCCAAAGTCACAGAAATGCATGGATCTGAATAAAATACAAATATTTGCCTTATGCACTTTGTTGTATTTCAGATATTGTTAGTTTCTTCTATAGTATACTTCTCCAATTTCCTTCTCCAATCTCATGCATACCTAATACTGATTTCATAAACCCTGTATTTAAGTCAGGATAAAATAATGTTGAAAATACCTCTGAGATTAAGATGTAATTAATTGGAAAAATGAATTAATTTAAGCACAGCTTAAATTTTATAATGCCCAAAGGATGAACTTTATTCCGCTGGCTGCTTAGTTAATGTTCTCTTAGTTGTAGGTTTTATTGTCAGGTGCTTGCTTTGATCTGTGTTGGTATGTGGATTTTGCTTTGTGTGTCTTATTTCATTGGTTTATCATTTGAGGGAGACAACTGTTTGTTTTGGGGGTTGTTTGTTTGTCTTGTTTTGTTTTGAAAAGGGTTCATAACCAAGAACAGAATTACTGGGAACATAACAAATAAGACATAGTGGGGAGAAGGAAATACAGTTTTGTTAGGGGAAGGTGATGTATCTGAAGCCTGGGAGACTTGGGTGCAACAGAAAGCACTTGGCAGGTCAGAACTTTCCTCCTTATTGCTAATACTGGAACTTAATGGGAAGGTACAGGGAAGTTCTTGCCATGCCAAGTCATTGAGCAGTGAAAGAGTCACTTAGGATATTGAAAACCACAGATTGCTTTGTAAATGATATTTTAGGGTGGGTTATTTAGAAGTGTTCAGCTGCAATCTGTTTTCACTTGAAAAAAGGCTGAAAGTGGACACTTGAAATAATCTCCTTTGTATTCTTTTCAATATCCTGTTACACGAAAATGTATTCAATTCGTCATCACTGGTTTCCAAATATTAGTCTAAGTTCTTTAGGCCTAATAAGGTACTTTTAGGAAGGTAACTGAGGTCAGGTAGTTTAACGACTCTACGTGTGCCTGCAGCTTTATGGAGAACATTTTGACATCTTCACACAAAAAAAAATTATTATGCCCCTAAAATCTAGGCAGATGTCCTATTAGCTGTGTGATTAGCTGTGTGTTTAGTCTCTATGCTTTTCTGTATTTCCAAATATTAACGCAGTCTGAATAGTTACTAGTATTCTGTGCTGGGTGCCAGACGTAGCTCAGCCTGCAGTTTAGCTCTGGAGCACGAGAGGGCAGCGTTTTCCTATGGAATGCTGTGTTTCCCGGTGGAACCCCAGAGCCGCAGTCCCTGCTGGCTGCTGACTCTGGGCTCTTCAATCAGGGCTCCATAAACTCTGCTGCTTGGGCCCTTTTGCCAGCTCCTGGACACTGCTACTTCCTTTCCATGTGTAGTTAGTTATCAAGCAGGAGTAACCTCTGAAAGTTGTGAAGTTAAATGTGAGTGAATGTTTAAAGGATTACGGCACCTAATGCCAGTCCTATCAGCTGTTTGCAGCAAAAACGGAATCACAGAATTGTTAGGGTTGGAAGGAACCTCTGTACACTACCCAGTCCAACCCCCGTGCCCAGGCACAGTCACCCAGAGCAGGTGACACAGGAACAGATCCAGGTGGGTTTGGAATGTCTCCAGGGAGGGAGACTCCACGCCTTCCCTGGAGCTGTTCCAGTGCCCTGCGATTCTCAATGGAAAGAAGTTCTTCCTCATGTTGAAGTGGAACTTCTTACGTTTTAGTTTATGGCCATTGCTCCTTGTCCCATCACTGGGAAAGCTTGAAAAGAGTCTGGCACCATCCTCTTGGCACCCCTTTGAGATATTTCTGTGCATTAATGAGATCCCCTCAGTCTTCTCTTCTCCAGACTGAGCAGGCTCAGCTCCCAAATATCTCCTTGTAGGAAAGATGCTCCAAACCCCTCATCAGCCTGGCCTCTGTCCAGTAGTTCTTTGTCTTTCTTGCACTGTACATTGGAAAATGTTAGCAAAAGCTACTGAGGGAAAGGCCAAGAAGGGAGATGGATTTGGAAATATGCTCCAACATAAGGAAGCATGAGGGAAACCATAACCTGCTCTGTTGTCCTGCAGAGGAAGCTTATAGGGAAATGCAGGAGAAAGGGACATAGAGGCAGTATAGTAACATATATATATGAATATCCATTACTCATTAATGTGTCCATGATTTAAATAATATGTCATAGGGAGGGAATAGAGAAGAAACACTGGGCACGGGGAGAAAACATTGGTTTTTAAATATATGGAAGGCAGCAGGAAAGTAAAACTCAAAATTACTGCACTGAAAAAGGTCTTGCCTTTTCTCGCGTCAGTGTTCTTCACAAATGTATTTTTCTATAAATTGCTATAGCTAACAGTGCCATACATCCTTTCTGTGGATTTTTCCTTTTTAAGAGAAGAAAGCACCAATGAGGTGGTCTTTCACTACATATCAAACATGCCTAAGGAATGAGGATGAATTATTTAAGAGAATAAAAAAAGGGAAAAAGGCAGAATCTTAAGTATTATTTGGAGATATTAATTTTTGGCCATTTAATGATTTATTTTCCCCGCTTCAGTGAGTTACGGAGTGAGTGGTGGAAATTATTTAAACCTGTTATGGGTTGGCAAACTCACCAGAAACAGTAACAAGAATCTGCTTGTATTTCTTGGCCTAATTATGTGAGCAGTTTTCCTGAGGCCAGGCTGTAGGCAGAATATAGTGGGGGGAAAGAGTGTTGCTCAATTCACTGCTATAAATTGTTTTCAGCTGGTGAACTTGTTAAGAGCTTCCACATCTGCCAAAAATACTGCATTTGGGGAAAAAAAGTCCCAAATTGGAATTTAAATTCCAAATTACCGACATTTGGATGGACGGGAAGAGGTGCAATATTTTCTTTGGAAGCAGTAAGAGTTTTCCACACCAGAAATATCTTTGTGTGTTGAAACAAAAAGGGACTCCCAGGTCCCCCCTCTTGCTCAGGGGTCTGTGGCAGTGAGCCCCTGCCCTACATGCTGTCATTTCAACCTGATCTTTCTGCTCCAGAAAGGTTTTGGGTTTGAAACAGCCTGTTTGCCATTGAAACTGAGCTTCTGTAAATAAAGCAGGAAAACCTGAGCAGATATTTGTGTGAGAAATATGTATTTTCTGGGGGAATTGCTATATATTGCTGTTGTTGGCAAATGTTGTTTTTTGGGCTTGTTAAGTGGTATTTTCCTGTGAAGACATTTGCGAAATTTCTAAGCAGCTGCACATGTATCTGTTTGTCCTGCTAAACAAGTAGGTTAATGAGCAATATGCAGTGAAGCTGTAGTAGGTACAACTCAGTTACCTAATTGTAACAAGAAATGTGTCTTAAACATTTGGAAATGTGTCTTGACAAAGGCAATCTACTAGATTTTATTTTTCCATTAGAGTTTGAGAGAGATTTTAAAATGTATTTTATTAAGGAGGCAGATATATGGAAATATGGACTTATTAGAAATGTAGTTACATGTCAAAAAGTTGTTAGATTTGACAGCCCAAAGTTTGAAATTTGGTTCAAATTGGTGAATGAAGTATGAAAAAAAGAGTGAAGGAGGATGCAAAAGTTTGCTTTTCTAGCTTTTTTTAGTGTTTGCTTGCATTTATTGCTAATGCGGTGTAAGGAACGCATCTGATATACTTGATGGAAAAATAGTATTTTTTCAAAATTGTCTGTGTCCTTATATAAATAGATGGGTTGGGTATAATAATTTAGAGTATGGATTTTCAGTATAAAACATCTTCATGTTATATCTAGATACAAAAATTTCTAGGATGGTCTCAAAGAAACATCCTGTTACTCAGTAAGGAGATAGTACTGCGAGGTGCAAGTGCCCCCACAGAAATCTGGGTAGTGACCTGTAAATTCAAATCCAGTCTTACTGTGCACCAGCTTTCCCGTATGGAAAAGCGAGATTGCATAATATTTCCTACATGAATTTCTCAGAACTGAGGTTTGCCGGTAATTTCCAATCCTGTCTTCTGTCCCGCTTTTGTTTAACAGTAAATAAAGGGCAAAATAATTGCTACTCATCCCCTTGACATTTGTTTCAGAACAAAGGGAAAGGGATTTCACAATTTCTGGCTGAGCACCCATGGATATGCTGCTTTCTGGATTCCAGTTTCCCTTTTTTTGTTTATTTTTTTTTAAAGAATATCTGAGTGTCATATTTGTGTAGGAGAATTGTAGCCCAAATATCCAAGGAAGCAGATATAGAGAATGTACCATGCTAACTAGTGCTTTTCATCCTTTACATAAACCAAACCTTTTTAAAAAGTAGAGGTGTATGAGCCAGATAACCACACACAGCCTTTCAGGGGGCTTCTGAAGCTATAGAGCATGGTGAGAATCATGTACTTCCCTCATGTGAAAATAGAAACTGAGGTGATAACATGCATGGAGATATTGCACTATTTGTGTTGGAACTTCCACAGGCCCTGTAGCTTTTGGCAAGAAGCAGCATCATTTTTATCTTGAGTAAACTGCTGTGATAATTCCATCACATGTTACTCTAACATCTGTGGATTCTTCATGTGGGTGAAGATGTAGTAGGACATGTGTTAAGGATTTTCATTTTCTAAATTAATTTTATTATTCATATTAGGTCATCCTTGGCAAGTACACCTGGCTTTCTTACGAAGATGTATACATTAAAGCTGTTAATTTTGGAAATGGCTTAGCAGTCTTGGGTCAGCAGCCGAAGACAAACATTGCTATCTTCTGTGAGACCAGAGCTGAGTGGATGATTGCAGCCCAGGCCTGCTTTATGTGCAACTACCAGCGTGAGTACCTGTCTTTCCTGAAGTTTTTTTGTCTTTTGATTTTACAATCTAAAAATAAAACTTTCTCACTTTGCTTGATGTACTAAGAAAACTTTATCTAGATTTTATATAGAACATTAAAATTTTCAAATTAAAAAATACTGCATAAGGTAGAAACTGCACTTCGTAGCCTTTTGTTTTAGTGGATAGAGAAACCTGTATCTGTTGGCAGATGGAGAATGGTTTTGGTAAGTACAGTTTGCTCAATGAATTCATGAGAGGTTTATTTTCTTTTCATCTCAAATCAGTACAGATTCCCAAGTTTCTGAAAACATACAAACAAAAATCACACATGAATTCATTGACTCAGTTTCGGGAGTTGACGTCAAACCTTCATCTGTGCCCGCAAGTTTTGTTTTATCTGGATATTCTGTCAGTTCTTCAATTTTGATTTTGGTTAGGCCTATTTTTCTTGCTCAGGAATGTACTGAATGCTGATCTCAATGTGCTACAGTTGTTTAAATGTCTGTTTCATCATCACTCCTTTGTGTCCTTCACCTAACTAAGCCCAGCCTGGCTGGGTTCGGTGCTGCTCTCAGGGGGACACATGTCCTTGTCCCTCAAGGCATGCCAGAAACTGCTGTTCCTCACAGGCTTTGGCCTCTTCCCTCCTGTGCCACACTTACCCTCCTTCAATAAGAGATGGGCTGTAAAAGCCAGATGTGCAGAAATTCCTGATTTCCTACTACATACACTAAAGATGTCCATCAATTAGACTTTTTTCAGATTTTGAAAGCAAGTCTAATAAGAAGATTTATATTTAAATGGTCCCTCTGTGCTCTGAGCATGAGTCTGTCTCAGTCTGAGAAACAATATGTTGATGAGTATATAGCAGTTTCCATTTACATAAGTCTTTGCTCATGTCTCTCATTATTTTGCATGTACCTTTTGCTGTATTGTTCTCCCATTGTTAAAGATGGAGTTGGTGACAAGGTGCACTGCCCTTAACTTTTCAAAGTCAGCCTGCTTGCCTTGTGTGACAGCTGGCTCTGTGCACAAGGAGAGAGTGGATGTTCTGTAGTGTAGCAATGCCTTTGACGTGGTCTCCTGTAGTACCTGTGCAGCCAAACTGTTCAGATAAAGGTGGGTGAGATGGGCCATGGGCTGCAAAGATTGTAATCCATAGGACAAAGCAGTTTCCCAGCCCTCAGTGGTTGTTATTGACTCCAGTGCTGTTTAAGTTTGTTGAAGGCCTGGATGATGGGACAGAGTGCAAACACGGGAGGCCACAGCTGGTGGCATGTTGGGGACAGTAACCAGTACCCTCAAGGGCAGGGCTGATGTGCAGAGGAGCCTGTCAGCTGGAAGAGTGGCTTGTCTGGAACCTCATGGAATTCAGTAAAGGCACTTAAAATTCCCTCTGTGTGTGCTGGAATCCCTCGTGCACCAGCATAGACTGGGGGACAGCTGGAGAGAGCAGCTTTGCAGGAAAGGACCTGAGGCTTCTGGTGGGCCGTGAGTTACCCAGAGTTTTGCAGCACCTTCTTGCAGTGCAGGCCAGCAGCATCCTGGACCATGGTAGCATGAGTGTAGCAGGTAGGTGCAGGGAAACGATCCTTTTCCTCCTTTTGGAAAATGGTAGAACCACATCTGGACTACTGTGTCTGTATTGGGGCTTCCTATTTGGAGAAAAGATGCTGGAGCAAGTCCAGTGGAGGGCTGCCAAGATGGCTGGAGGGCTTGGAGAACATGACATCTGAGGAGAAGCTGACAGAGTGGGGTCTGTTCAGCATTAAGATGAGTGAGTTCAGATCTCATTGCTGTCTAAAACTACCCAGAGGCAGGATGCAAAGGAGATGCAGCCAGGCTCTGCTCACAGAGGTGTACTGTGATACAACTGGAGGCCACAGGCATGAGTTCAATGGCAGGAAGATCTGATTAGATGTTAGGGCAAACGTCTTCATTGTGAGGATGGTTCTGTACCAGAACAGGAACAAAGAATGGCTATGAAATCTTCTCCCTTGGAGATCCATAAAATGCAGACTGGTCATGGCTCTGAGCACTCTGCTGGAAGGGATGGTTTGTACAGGTGATCATTCCAGGTGCCTTCCAGCCTAAACTGCTGATGTTTTTGTTTGGTTCTTCTGTGGCTAAATGCTGCTGGCCTGCCTACCAGAGCAGAGACCTGCACAGACTATTCTCACATAAGATGCCTGTGTTGCTTTTAAACTACATGTCTCTGGGTCTGTTTCCTTTTATCACTTTTGGAATCTGTCAGATTCCTAGTGGCTATCCTGGGAATAAAATGCAAAGACTTGCATCCTTTTTTTCCCTTTGAAAGGGAAGCGCATTTACAAATCCTAGGGAGATTTTGTAATTTGAAGGGGGAAAAATCTGAGCTAGGGGCTGGATGTTGTGAGCAGAATGGTGTGCATGTGTTTTTGGGTTTGGATTAATGCTTTAAATCCCCTTACTGCGACGTGCCTCGGCACACTCTCTGACGTGGTGTGCAGCATCTAAGCTGTGTCATCTTCTGTGAACTTGGCTGACTTGTGCTGGCAGATGAAGAGGGAGCTGTGCAGTGTTCACAGGCAGTTTGCAGAGCGAATGGGAGGATTCAGATGATGTTGAAGTAGTAGTAGTGGCAAGGCATTGCTAAATGGCTTGTGTTAGCATTTTTCAGTGTGCAGGTTTCATACCAGCTCACTGCTGTGGGGGTGTTGTGACTTTCTTTCCAAATGTGAAATGGATTCAGTCTGATGGCGTGGGCCCAGAGCTGTTGTTGACAGAGCAGCTTCATCTGCTTCATACATAGTGTTGGAGAGAATGCCTTTTGCGCTGCAGAATTAAAATGAGGAGAGCGATGCTTGTTATGGATTACTTGCACAAACAAGGGATTTTATGGTTAGAAATGCTTGCTTGGTTTTAAATGTGACTTTTTTGAAATTATCTGAGTCTCGTACTTGCAGGAGGTAGAGTGGAATTGCTAGTTCAAAAACGGGAGAAGTAGTATTAACATGAAAACAGATTTTCTTCCTAAGTACCTCTTCGTGTGTGTGAACAACTCTTCACCAGGGTAGGCAGATAAAACACAAGAGTGCATAACCAAATTGTACAATAGGAGAGGTTAGGTTTCATTTTTCAGTCATGCATGAGCAGAAGTGGTTTTGCCAAAATTAGATTTGGCAGAAGCCTTTAAAAGTGCATTTTGTTTTTTATTTTTGATGTACGATGGACGCTGAAATACTCATCTTAACATTTCAGTTACCTTGAAATAAATTGCAAAAGTTCTATTTGTTTCTTTAGGGCAAGGTTTTGTCTTCATGTATGAGCTCGCAAATTTAATGGTGTTGGGGTTTTTCTTTTTGTCAAGATTTTGATCAGATAACAAAGACTCACTTGTTCTATTGCATGCATAAAAGCAAACACAAAATAATCCCTTCTCAGTGTGTTTTCAAGAGAATGAGGAGAGGAAAAAAAATTATCAAAACTTTCAGATTTGCCTGAAAAAGTTTCAGGTGCCAGCGTGGAGAAGGGAGAATTTCAAAGGTCAGAGTCATGGCTCAGTTTTGTTCTCTCCATGCCATCAGTGCACCATCATATAAATGGTACCTCTTTCTCCTTGGCTCTGCCATACAGCTGAGTGCCTTAATGGACTTATTTGCAGATGAGTAATTAAGTACCTCCACGGTTACTCCCGAGATGATGCTTCGCCTTCTGGGCGGTGTTGTCAGCTCGGTTCTGCTTGTTGGCTCGGGCAGCTGAATTTCTGCTACATGTTTATGTAACAGGGGTCACTGCAGTAAGTAGAGAGAGCTCGTGGGAACTAGTAGAGGCACTCTTCTGGACTTTGCTCCCACCAAATTAAAGAAAACACAGTGCATGTGCGTTTGCCCTGCAACAGTTCTGAACTATGGTGGACTGTTTTAACAAGAAAAAAATAAGTAGAGGTCAACTATTTACTTTTCTGTGTAAGAAAACTGCTTTTGAGTTCTTCCTTAGTATGCTGCACTGGGTTAGTATCTCCTTGTATTTAAAATATTTGAATAAAAATCTTGGAATACAACAGAACTTTAATTTTAGTTTTTTTTCTTTGTTGCAGTGAACATAGTAGAATTACAGTCCTAGTGTGCAATCCGGTGTCTTGTTTTTCTAATTATGTTCTTTAAACATTCAGCTAAATACAGACTAAAATAAAGAAGATATTCAGATACCTGATGTGACAAAACTCCCTGCATGGATGTTATAATTACTGATTGTGTTGGTTGACCTCAGAGCTTTTTTGGGATGTCCCTTTTTGATGTTCTGCTTGGAAAATAGGATTTTTTTTTTTTTTTGGAGAGCTATATTTCTCTTCCTCTTTGAACAGCTTTTTTTTCCCCAGTCTCTTCTGTTCTCTTCTTATTCAGTTCCCATAAAAATGGCAGGAAATGAAATACTATTTCAAAGGTGTTAATATGAAATCATTGTTTAACACACTCACTAATGAGCTGACCTTAAAAACAGGAAACAGTGTCTCTTATAGTCAATTCTCTAAATATTTTCTTTCCTTGCTATGCCGTGTGATTCTCATTATGTCAGTTCAGGATCTAACGATTGTGGTGATTAAACCTATATTGCTTTGTTTTAAATAGATGGCAGAACAGGATAGTCACAGATTTATTCCTGAGTGTGAGAATTCCTCTGCTGATGACACGTACTGCCATTTTGTAATAATTTGTTATTAGCAGTCAGCTGTAAAAGATTAGTAACAGAGTATGTGAACTGAATTCTGGAAAGAGCAGTCACATGAATGAAAGCTGTTTCTTTCCTGTGTGCAAGAGGAATTTTACACAGTATTTAAACTGAGGAATGTTACACAATATTTAAACTGAGAACTTTTGCCTATGGTAACAGCAATGAAGGTACAACAGTAGATCCAGGAGAATTGCATAGGATGATGTGGTTTTGGTACCTCTAATTACGCCTTGGAAAATAGTAAACAGTCACATAGAGAATGGTTGTTCATGATTCCTTCTGGGAGTAACTGAAAACTGTTATTAACATCCATGCGAAAAGGTTTTTTAAGTACAAAACCGTTGCACCTTTCTGAGTTGACAAACATTTTTACTGTGTTGCCTAAGTTGGAATAGATTAATCTCAGTTCTTGTTTGTAAACTATGCTTGAAAATGTAGCGCAGAGCTTGACCATTTCCCCCGTTTTGTGTTTCAGTTGTTACTCTGTACGCCACTCTGGGAGGCCCAGCAATAGTTCATGGGCTGAATGAAACAGAGGTGACCACCATCATTACTAGTAAAGAATTGATGCAAACCAAATTGAAGGTCAGAAAACTGTTCTTTGTCTATCTCTTTCCAGTGTGTCTGTTGATCATTGTTAAATGGCCTGGTTCCATTGTACAGAACAATGATTTATTGCCTTTCCATGAGGCAGACACTTTTAGAATAAGATTTATGGATCTGTCTTCGTGTACAGAAAGTGATAGTTTGCTTTCAGTGGGTTTTAGGCTCCTCAGTGACTGGAGAATGAGCAATTTGCAGTATTGCAGAGCTGGAGTGCTGCCTGCAAAAACACCTTTACAAGAAACTGCCATGGTTTCTAGGTAGATTTAGTGCCTATAAATGTAACAATGAAAAGAACAGAAAAATGTATAAACTGCATATGAAGAACTAACTGTTATCATGCTCCTGGGTTTATTATCAGATGTTTTCCCAGCAGAGAATGGCCTGCAAATCTAAAGATGGGTATCTGAAGAGTTAGAGCTGTTTTTCCATGCAGAGTGGGGAAGAAAGCTCACTAAGTATTAGAGTAGTCAAAGAACTTCTTTGACTTACTGATGGAATACCCAAGTGGAGCAACTCATCTGCATGACCATTGTGTTTTGGGGAAACTGAACCTTTCAGATAAGGCAACTGTTTTAATGAAAAATTGGGCTATTGTGTAATTTGAGCATTTCCCAAATTTTAAAAAGTTACTAGAATGACAGTATATATGCCATGCACTTCTATTTCAGCTTGCAATAAGAGAATACTTTTGCTCTGCTTGAGATGTTGATCATCTCTTCTTCCATGAGAGCACTGATAAATTTATTAGAACTTGTATTTTGCTTGAAATGCTTAACTAATAATTTTACATATTTTTGCTAGCTGTTGCTTAATTTAAATAGCATAATAACCAAGGAGCAACCTAAGAATTATTGTGAGCTCAGTATTGACAGTTTCTGTGTTCTGTGAGAGTGGAAATTCAATTATGTCTACAAACTATTGCAGTATTTGTGGGGTTTTCATGAAATAAGGTGTAAATCAGTAAATGGTTGGAGTTTTTGGACTTAAAATTTGAAAGCTTCAAGCTTTGCAGCTATTTGAGCTGTACAGGTTTATCCTCTGATATTTAAAATTCTAGGGTGTTTTATATCAGTGCTTTTTTAAAAGTATACAGCAGATAGCATGGAGGATTTTGTTCTTGGGTTTCTTTTTTCCTTCTTCTTGGCATAAACCTTATTTTTAATTTCTGAACACATTTTTCATTTCCACAGGAAATTGTTTCTCAAGTTCCACTGCTGCGACATATAATTACAGTGGATGGCAAACCCACAACGTGGTCAGAGTTCCCCAAGGGTGTCATTGTTCACACCATGGCATCTGTGCAAGCCATGGGGGCCAAGGCAGACATTGGTAGGTTCTTCCTGTTTGGACCATCTCATTTGATGCCCTGATTTGACCCTGTTGAGTCAAACTGGAGAAATTGCAGATTTCAAAATTATGCAGATTAACCTTTTCTTGTCTGTATTTCCTTTAAATAAAACCTGTGTGGTGGTGTTTTGTTTTTGGGGAGTTTTTGTTTGTTTGTTTGTTTTGGTTGTGGTGGTTTGATTCTGGGGTGTAAGTTTTGTTTTGTTTTTGAACAGAGTAAAATGATTTTAATAAAAACTGACTTCTCCACAATGCAGTGTTACAGGCTGAAGGATTGTTTTTAGGATAAACAATTAATTGAGGGTGGAAATTTAGAAAGCATTCTTATGTTCAGACATATTAAAACCAGGTTATTCAGGGCAAAAATGAAAAATCATTGTGAATTCTATAACAAAAGAAATCAGTAATTTGTTACTATTAAGTTTTGTAAAATTCACAGACAGCAAAATGTAAAATAGCTATTTGAATCTGACAGAACTTGGTCACTTATTACATTTCTGAAAGCATCAATCTACTGTGTAAATTCATTGAAATCTATTTCTAGGTAAAATTTTTAGAACTAAAATTCAGAATTTTAGAAGTTATTTTACCTATTATCATAAGAAATTTTTATTCTTGACTCTGAAGAACTGCCAGTCTAGTATCATCAGTCCTGGATTTCATTATATTCAGTAGTTGCTTTCTGCTGTTCTTATCCTTTATGTTTTTAGAATCTCTTAACTACTGAAGGCACATGAATGTTGGATTGTATTTTAGGAGTAGGGAGGGTGGTCAGTCCTTCTGCTCTTGATGTTCAGGGGAATGGCAGATTTGCTCAGATGATCAACACTGTGATCTCTCAGTTTTTTAAAAGATGGTTTTCCCTTTGTGATATGCCAGTTTTATGTACTAGTAAAACTGTTCAATATCACACCAGTAGAAAACTTCTGTCTGTAATTCAGTAGCTCCTTGAAATTTGTTAATCTATGTGCTATGAAAAAAGATATTTATTCTTTCTTCCGTATACCTCACTATACATACCCTCACTACAATAGAGGAGCATTATCTTTGTGAAGTTAACCATTCATAAACTGTGAAATGCTATCATGAATTGTTTATGGCCAAGCATGTCCAATTAATATTAAGTAGATGAGCTATTGCCTATTTTTTTTTCCTCTGTGTTGGTCATTGTGCAGGATAGGCAGGATTCAGTGAGTGGGAAATGATTAAATATTGCTTTCGCGCTTCTCCCTCAGTGTGTGCATTGTGCCACATGCACTGTGTGATGTACTTTCCTCTGAGTAAGCACAGTAGTTTTTGTGTTTTCTTGTTCTCAGCACAAGTATTTAAAAAGCACTTTAATCCAATTACGGCTGTTGAACTTCTGTTAAATATTTATAGAGATTGGACCTCAGGTTGGCTCAGCAGTGCTTTGCTGCAGGTGTTGCAAATGAGGCAGAATGTTGTTCCCTGCCAGGGAGCATGTGAGGAAGGAGCTTGGCACAGAGGGATGGAGCTGTGCAGTGTGGAACCAGGGCAGGGAACCCTTCTGAGGCAGGGATGCTCGGTGGTGCTTTGGAGAAGCCAAAGCTCTGCCTGTTTTTCTCTCCACTGCAGGAGTAGGGGAATCATAATAGGAAAACTGTTGCCATGGTAGACGAGAACAATCAGTCAGAGTATTGCTCTGCTAATGCAAAGCTCCTACTCTTTGTGAAGGCACTTAAGCTTGACCACAATCTTTTTAAGCAAAATGTAATAGCAAAATCCTGTGGTGCTGCACTGCAGTGACTGCTGAAATGTCAGTGTATCAGATCTCCCAGCCCGAGAGGCTATCCACACATAACTCATCCTGTTTTTTTAACACCTTGCAGGAAACAAGCCGCCATGCAGGCCTGTACCCTCGGATATCGCAGTGATCATGTACACAAGTGGATCCACAGGAATCCCCAAAGGAGTTATGATCTCCCACTGCAACATAATTGCTGGGATAACTGGAATGGCTGAGAGGATCCCAAATCTGGGGTATGTACCAGCCTTTACTAACCAGCAAATAAAGAAGTCACAGAGTTGCATTTAGTTTTAGATTGTGTATAAAATATGAACTGTTTTGCTGTGACACATCATACTATGCACTGATGTCTGAACATCTTCCAGCACTGTGCTAAATGATATGACTACTTCATGTCTCTTTGTTCCCTTAACTCTTTGATGTGGGGGCAGGACCAGGACACAAAAGCCTGTGAGGCCACCTTGCACTAGAGTGGTTGAAAGCTTCCCTAAGCAGTGCTTCCCTTGGTTAATGTTTGAATTCTGTGGCTCCTTTCCATTTGGTCCAGTTTTAATCTTGTCCACCGAGTTGCCTTTGCAACCATAACACACGGTTAATTGTCTTGGGATGAGTGACCATCACTCTTTGTTCATGCCTGAAACAGTATGTGGTATGCACCCCTTGAAACAAAACCCATGTGACTTGAAATATGTTCTCAAGCTCAAAGGCATTTTCTACTTTCTCTAGTTCTGCAATAAACATTGCAAAAGTTTTGCTTAATGATTCATCTGAGGACTTCAGTGATAAAACATAAGCCTATCTTTTATAAAATTCTTCGCAGGGAAAAAGACATTTATATTGGGTACCTGCCCCTTGCCCATGTTCTGGAGCTGAGTGCTGAGCTCGTGTGTCTGTCTCATGGGTGCCGCATCGGTTACTCTTCCCCTCAGACACTGGCTGACCAGGTATGTTGTAAGTCTTTGTGGCAGGGGAAAAAAAAATTAAAAAATTTACTTACATCAGATCTTTGTAATATTTCTTTAAAAACAGTAGAAATTTTGTTTCTCATGTTAAAGATCTTGAATGTGTATGCTAGTAAACTTGTTCTTCACTTTAGTCCTCCAAAATAAAGAAAGGAAGCAAAGGGGATGTTACTACACTTAAGCCAACTCTAATGGCAGCTGTTCCGGTAAGTAACTGAAGGATGAATGATTTTACAACCGTTTTTAAAAAATATAATTTAGAATTCAAGTTTTAGCAACAAAATTAATGCAATGACCATTTAAATAAAAAAGGTAAAGCCTTTGATATTAAGCTGGCTTAAAGTAATATTTTTGCTATTTATTTGTATGTTGGGGATAAACATTGATCATATCAGCATCAACATTTTTCAAAGTTAAAATAGCAATAGGGATTAGATTCCCATTTTAATTAGCCATTTATTGGTCGTTACAGTGAATAAGTGGAATAGAGTTGGCCGCAGGCAGCTGGGGGTTAACTGCTGCTCCTGCCCAGATACTGCTTTTCTCCTTTCTGTGAACTTCTTGCTGTCTCTTAGCAAGGGAAGAGGAGGGAACCTGGGAATGGGGCTGTCAGCAGAAGCATACTTGAATTTCTAGGTGTTTTCTTTTTGCTATGCTGAATTCAGGATTCTGTTTCTTTGAGTTAAAGTTCATCTTTTCACATAACTAGGAAATTATGGATCGAATCTACAAAAACGTCATGAATAAAGTGAATGAAATGACCAGTTTCCAGCGGAATCTATTTATATTGGCCTACAACTACAAAATGGAACAGATTTCCAAAGGTTACACTACTCCACTCTGCGATAGGTAATGTTAACTTTATTTTTAATGGCACCGAAAATCACTTATTACCACAGGAGCAGTATCTGGCTTTTGTTCTTTTCTTCATTTTATTACTGACACCTTGAACATGAATAAGTCTGTTCTTAAGTGTGAATTGAAACAACGAATTAGTAGTTTGTGTGAGGGATTTAAATATTTACTGATAGAATTTTAGTGTTATTTAACTTGAAATAGATTGAAAATTCACATTTATTATGTTTTCATCAGGAATTTAATAATAGATTTATACAGTTTTTGGGGAAGACGAGAAGTCTATTCCTACAGAAAACTGTAGACTTCATGTTTTCACAGAAGGGAGCCATGGTATGTCTCAAACTGGAAAGAACCCATAAGAATCATTGAGTCTAACTCCTGGCTTCAATAAGAGTAAAGGATAATGTAATTGCAGAATTTATACGATTTAAAGTATTTTTGGGAGAAAAATCACACGACTTTACTGTGTCATTAAATCTGTGTTCTGAAACATTTAACCCATCTTCAAACTGATGGGTTCTGTACTTCTGAAAACTTCAATGTGCTCCTTCAGGGTTTTCCTTGGGTGTCATGAAAAATGTAATTGAACACAGTGGAGACTTCCAGTTCAGATACCAAACCAGGCGCTCTCTCATTTTGTTGGCAAGCACCAGAACGTCCTTTTCCCTTTGCGTTTCAGCCTTATCTTCCGCAAGGTGCGCATGCTGCTGGGCGGGAAGATCCGCCTGCTGCTGTGCGGAGGAGCCCCGCTGTCGGCAGCCACGCAGCGCTTCATGAACATCTGCTTCTGCTGCCCCGTGGGACAGGGCTACGGCCTCACCGAGTCTGCTGGCGCTGGCACCATCACCGAAGGTGGGTGTCACCGCGCCCTGCTGGCGCTGGGGGGTCAGCTCTGACTGCCTGTCCCTTTGGTGCCACCAAACATCAGCAGAGTGCTGCAATGCCGTCAATGGATAAACGTCTTGCCGTCCATGTATGAAGCAGGGGGAGGTGCTAATTTGGATGCATTGTGCTAAAGTTGGTGACCTACATATAAAATGTATGTTCTCGTTTGTGATGGCACAGCCCATTCTAGTGTGAATGGGATCTTGGCATTGTTGAATTTCCCGCTTGAACTGAATAAAATTTTTTTAGTTTTTTTAATGTATATGATATGTTAGGAAGATAAATCTGCCTGCACCAGATTTTAATTTTGTATAACAGATCCTAATGGTTTCAGTTGCCTTTTAGTAACTGACAATATCAGTAAATGCAACCATTTACCCTCTTAGCAGGATAAGAATTTTATCTGCATTACCTTAATAAATCCATTAGGTTTTGTGGAAGTTTGGTTCAATTAAATTAAAGTTCAAGAATAAGTAGCAGTTAATTTTCACTGAAGATGCAGGACAACAAAAGATTTTATTTTTTCTCATCAGTTTTGGGTTTTGTTTTTCTGAAAATGCTCTTTTTTTAAATCCTAGTTTGGGACTACACTACAGGAAGAGTGGGAGCACCCTTGGTCTGTTGTGAAATCAAGTTACTGAACTGGGAAGAAGGTGAGAATTCCTGCATATGATTAAATTGTGATTTTAAATGCTACTTTTGCCTATGCAAGTTTGCTCTTGAGGAGAAGAAAGGTAAAATAAATTCCTCGGTGTTTTCTAAGGGGGGAATATCCAGACAGAATCTGTCAATGCAAGTGGTGTTTTGACTAGGTAGTATGCATGATACCTTCAGTTGCTATTGAGAAACTATTTTAAAATAATATTATTCATAAAGTCATTAAAGATTGGCATGTAGAATGGAAGCTGAATTGATACTTTATAAAAATACACATAATATATTTTGAAATGCATTTAGGGGATTTCCTTTCACTCTAGGCTTTTATGTATTGTAGAGTAGAAATACATAACACTTCAGGGTGTTTTGCACTAATATGAAAAAAACTATTTTTTTAAAATTTGAGCCTCTGTGAAACTGATAAAGCACATTACTTATTACTGCCAGAAGGATGGCACAAATTTTTGCTTTGGAATATGTTTTCGTTCTCGTTAACTTAATAAAAACCCTCATCCTTTTAGGTGGATATTACAACACTGATAAACCATATCCTAGAGGTGAGATCCTTATTGGAGGACAGAATGTGACTGTGGGCTACTACAAAAATGAAGCACGAACCAGAAAAGATTTCACTGTTGATGAGAATGGGCAGAGGTGGCTCCATACTGGAGACATTGGAGAGTTTCATCATGATGGGTGTCTAAAAATTATTGGTGAGTTAATACATTCAGGTAAACGTGTATATGTGTTCATATACCCACACATTTTTCAGGGTTGTGAAATGCAGTAATTAAAAAAAAAAATCCATATCTTGTCATGCAATCTAAAGCCTTCCCATGGATCCCAGGGAAGTTCTGATGTGTCAATGTAAACTTGTTTGTGTGTTTAGAAGATGATTTTTGGTTCATTTTGAAACAGTCTTAACTCCCTAAGTTAGTGAGACTGGCTAGTAATTAGAGTTAAGTATAAGCTAATTGAGTAGATAAGCTGCCTTCTAGTGTATAATTTTGTACAGTTGTGTACAATAACCTCAAGTAATTTGGGCTTAATGTTTGGTTTGTATTGTTATTTTTTCAAGTAAAAGGTGAACAGTTGCTCATTAAATATGGATTTAGCCTGAAATAAATAACCAAATGTCACCATATGGTGCATATCTTGACTTGTGGGTCTTGACCAGATAGTACAAAATGTGTGCTCCTGGTTAACAGTGGCTTTTGCGTAGTTCCAGTTGTCTCCATGCACATGATGGTGCTGTCATATAGGAAATGCTGCTCTAAAGGCAGAAAATGCATGGAATTGTAATGTCCCTCATTTTGGTGGGAGAGACAGAATAATAAAATGCAGAGTCTGGAAAGCTGACATTAAAGGTTTCTAGTGCATTCACCAAACATGAGTCAGCCAGAAAAATCTAAAATCAATGTCTGAAAGTTTTGTCTTCTCTAATTAACACTTGAATCCTTTCTTCCTCAACAGATCGCAAAAAGGATCTTGTAAAACTGCAGGCAGGAGAATATGTTTCTCTTGGCAAAGTGGAAGCAGCTCTGAAGAATCTCCCACTGGTAGATAATATTTGTGCATATGCAAGCAGGTAAGAGCAGCTGATAGTTTGTTATTGCTCTGTTCTTTGACTGTCCTCTTGAAGCCATAAGCAAAATTATGTGCCACTCAATGTGTGGAGTATTTTTAATAAGTTAAAAAATGGATTTTACTTATAATGCAACAGAATAACTCTATCAAAGCTAAAAGATCTGAAATCTGTGGTCTTATTTTTCCTTTATTTGCTGTCATCATTTATTGGAGAACACCAATAATGAGCCTTTCATTCCCCTTTCCCCAGTCTGAAAAACAGCTGAGCTCTATTGCAGTAATTACAGACATCCCTCAAGCACTTTGGAAATCATTACCTTTACAAGCCCTGGGACTCCTTGTTCCTTGCTGTGTTTAGTTGTGATCTGTCCTTCAGAGGAAGTACTCTGATGCTTCAGAGGAAGGTGGTGGAAAAAACCACCAACAGCCCAGTAACTGGCTTGGGAGTTAGTTACTTTTCTTTAACCCCTGATGCATGCTACCTTGAAGCTTGAGAGAAATCACATTCTAAATGCTGTGCAAACACACAATAAATGATGCTCAAATGTCGTTTCTATTTGCTTTCCACGTGGACTAAATAATGAGGTGATAAAGGCTCAAACATATCTTAAGTTTCTATTTCTAGACTTTCTTACCTCTGACACATATAAATATACCTCAGGTGGTCTCTGTTTCCTGTCGGCATTTGACATTGATGTTTGAAAAGTTATTTTGGAGCTTTCAAATGACTAGAAATATTCTGATTTCTAGTATGGCCAAAAAAGCCCCACTTTACTTTGACAGAAGCCAGGACAAGCATACCAGAGAATTGCTCAATGGTAATAAATAAAATATTAATTTTTGGTTTGTTCACCTGGTTCTCTGTGATTTTGGGGAGTCTGTCATAACTAATGGTAGTGTTTCTGTAACTTCACTTTTAACAGTTTTGGATCAATAGGCTGGCATGCATTGGATATGCCACTGCTGAGAAAATTTCCATTCTATTGAGCTTTATTTGTGATTAGGACTCACTGAGTGAGTCTCATGTTTGCTCGCTTAGACAGCCTGAAGTTTTGACTGTTCCAAGCACTCTCTCTAATCTGTGAAGAAAGAGCTTCCTACATGTGATTTCTTCTCTTCCAGGATTGCAGTTCACTATTGGACCTGTGCTACCAAATTTGTATATTACTTTTGCCAGGTCAGCATAACATTGGAAACTAAAATGCACTTGCCAGACAGACACTTGACTCTGATAGGCCATGTTGCATCTATTACTTAAAAATAGGAAAACCTATGAGCAATTTTTAAAGGTCATTTACAAACAAGAGTCCAGACCAAGGACAAACAAGACAAGATGTTCCAGATTGGTTTTTCTGTTGCTGCTGTATTTTTTTCTTAATACTATTAATGTGTGTCATGTGGCCTAAGTAGCCATGTAACTGAGTCCCTGAATGATTGTCCATATGCACATTTCCTTGTGGTTTTATGCTCACCTCAGCAGTCTGAGCTCGGAGAGGTTTTGTAACTGTGCCTGTGACCTTTCTTAGATCTTGGCTCTCCTTATACTTTGCCTGGGAGATCTTGTATGCAGGAGGAGTCCTTCATTTGTAGCTGTTCTGTCTCCCATGTGTAAAAGGACAAGGAGGGCAGAGTTTTACAAATGGGTTTTAATATGTGATTTGACCTTAGATTTTAGGGTGCAAAGCTCCTCTGAACGTGGTAGTAGGGAACCAGAATTGTTTACGTGATATTGCTATTTCAAAAGCTGTATTGACTTCAGACAAATAAGTGAGATAAGGAATAAAACATTCACTGAAAGGAATCACAATTAGACCTCTGTCAGGGGAGATGCCTACTGCTTTATCAACACTTCACCCACCCAAGACACATAAAGTGGGTTTCAAGCATCACCTCAGGAAAATGAGTAGCTCAGTTGCCTGAAGAATGAGCAAACATGACAAAAAGCCTGAGGGAGTTCTCAGCAGCAATCTCAAGAAGATGACCAGACTTTACAGAATAGAAACAGTGATATCTATATGTAGCGCCATTAAATATGTTTCTGACCATAAGTCTGAGAGCCATACATGAGTAGAATCATAAGCACAGCCAGGGAATGAGGCTGCCTAGTGTAGGACAGACATTTTGGCAAAATCTTTCAGCATGGAAGAGATGACTAAGGAGGTCCTGAGGGGCAAAGTCTGAAAATGTCCACTTCATGCTGTTGTAATCACTGCCAAGACTGACAAAGGTACCAAGTACAAAAGATCTGCATAAGGAGCAGCAAGAGGGAAGTAACTGCTCTAGATAGAAGATGTACCTTCAGGATACTTCTCAAGACAAAACAGTACTTTAGCATTTAAGCTGCAACAAGTGAAGATTTAACTTGTGGCACAGAATGAAAAGCTGCATGTTCCAGGAACTGTGAGCTCCAAGGTGTTCTTTCCAAGAAAAAAGCAGTTGGATGAACCTGTTTGTCCAGAACAAGTATGCTTCTACTCACGGAGCTGAATTTTAGATGAACAGAAAGTTTGATGCTTCCCAGCGAGCTGATTGCTTCTATATGCTGTTTTTCCCTGGAGATGCTGGTGATATTGGATGTGATCTTGAGCATGTCAAAGGTTACAGGAAGCAGGAATGAAAGTGCCGGAGTCCTTTGCGTCCCGGATGCCTTCACACGCAATACATACACAGTAGGGAGCAAACCCTAGATGAAGTTACAAGGGCTCAGTACAGAGTGCAGCATGACTGTGCATGGGGGGAAAATGGGACAGAGGCAAAGGCAGAAGGTGAGATGAAAGCAGTAGTGATACTGAGGCTAAGATGAAATCCACATGTACTGAAGAGATGGACCTTGTGAAAAGAGTTCAGGAGAAAAATGGCAATGTCCGGGCAGAGACCTGTGAAGGCATGATTTAGGAGGAAAGGGCACTGCTTAAATTTCTAAACAAACCTAAGAAAGGAAGCAAGACTAGAAAGGAGACAAGGGGAAAAAAGGTAACAGTCTGTGAATGAATAAATAGCTTCTATGGAAAAGAGAGGGACATCTGACTATTCTGATGTAAACTGCAAAGAGGAAGAGTCAGGAATTGCTATCAGGAACAGCTTATTCATGCTCTGAGTGATGAAGCATTGGCATTAGTACTTGCAGATATTTAAGAAAGATTTAGGCAAACATCTGTTAGATGTATCTGACCCTGCTTCAAGGCAGGTGAATTGATCAGGAGCTCTTCTGAGATGACTTTCAACTCTGGCTCTGTGATCTGCTTTGTTAGAATATGTCAAGCTGCTGTGTGAGGTTCTGTGCACATTTTGCCTTAACTTCACACCATCTGCAAAACCTTGAATACCTGTTTCAGAGTGAATTGTTCTTTAGGGCCCAAAGCCTTTGAGATCACAACTTGCTATGTTCTGGGCACGTCAGGAGCAGACAAAGCTTGCCAACAGTAGAGTGAGCGTATGGACAATCACTTGAAAGAGAAAGAGAAGTCACTTCCCTTACAGAACCAGGCCTCCTTTGAGATGTGTTGTGCATATGCTCATTCCACAACCTGCTCTCCAACCCCTCTTCACTGCAGTCCTCTACTCCTCTACAGTAACTGGATTCTGCAGTTGAGAGGAAACTGAGGTAGGGAAGCCGCACACCAGTCTCCATTCCGGGCTGCAAAGCATGAGGAGAGGCAGGGCGCAGTGACATCGTATGGGTACTGCTTCCCAAAGCTTTGGGCATGAGACAGTGGAATATGCATATGGACAGCACACCTTGAAGCTATCCAGTTACTGTAAGGTAAGTAGCTTCTCTTTCTACTTATTTTCAAGCAAGCAAAGGTAACTCGTGTACTATTTCAGGAAGATTATCAGGTGAACAAAAGCCAGCTGTTAAGAGCAATATCTCTGTATGAGGTGTAAAGCCCCTAACTTTAAATGTTATTTTTGAAGAGTTGTTTACTTTGCAAAATTTATACTAAAGTACATTGTGCTTCTCAGTTTCCATTCTTATGTCATTGGATTTGTTGTGCCAAATCAAAAGGAGCTCGCAGAACTAGCCCGAAAAAAAGGATTTAAAGGAACCTGGGAAGAGATCTGTAACAGTCCTGAGATGGAAAAAGAGGTACTGAAGGTGCTAGCTGAGGCTGCTATGGCAGGTGAGTGGCTGGGTATGTGGTATCAACCTTGTGGACTCCACTGTCTGTAAAACAGATAATCACAGGCCTTAAAAATATTTCCTTGACTGTGTATATTTCATAGAACCTATAGGAAGTGAAATTTTCATAGATAAAAACCCCAACAACAAAACATGAGTTGGGTCAGTCCTATTGTTTTGTGGAGCTTCTTTTACTGTGGCAAATAGTTGAGGAAAGAATATTAAAAAAAGGGCAAACTTAAGAAGTACAGTTCTCTGTATGTGTCTGGTGTTCTTTAAGATGTCCTGTAGTATCTTGTTTGCCTTAGTTGCTGGTCCAAAAACAATGTGGGCCACCTATAGATCCTAACCATAATATGTGTTGGGTATCAGTCAGTCTCACATGCTCCATACCAGTGCAGAGCTGAAATAAACCCACAGTGTCAGGGGCACTTACTTGCATCTGAAGGATTTCCAAAACCAAAGCAGCGTCTTTTTGTAGTTAGTAATTTTCAGAAGACTTTCCTTACATTGACTCCTCTAGCCACATTTGAAAGTTACTCAGCTATTCTGTATCAATGTCCATATTATCTCATGGTGACTTGTGTAGCTCAACCTGTTTGTGTGAAGAAATGCCTTGTTTGTCCCAAGCCTTCCATCTGCTCAGCTCTGCTGAGCTCTGGTCTGGGAGAAGCAGTGAGCAGTCCCGGGGGTGGTTGTGATTCTGTCAGTGTGGATTATACTTCCCCGCCAGTATCTTTTTCGTGCTAATTGGCCCCAGTCTGTCAGGCTGTGGTGGTGCAGAGTGAAGCAGTGACACAGCGATATTTTGTTTGTTCTTCATGCTTTTCTGTGTCAGAGTTCAGTCTCTCCTTTTGTGCTTCATTTTAAGACAATGGTTACATTTTGGTATAGTGTTAAAAATACTTCTTTTTACAGCTAACCTGGAGAAGTTTGAAATCCCAGTAAAAATCCGTTTGAGTCCTGATCCTTGGACCCCAGAGACTGGTCTGGTGACAGACGCGTTCAAACTAAAACGCAAAGAGCTCACGGCGTTTTATCAAATGGACATTGATCGAATGTATGGAAAAAATGTAAAATAATCCTCCTCTGCACCACTTTGCTACGATGAGCTTGGATCAAATAGGAAATACTTGAATTGCCTGTCTCAACTCAACACTTGAGATCAACACACAAAACCACCATTCCTCATTTCCAGCTTAAACTGTTCTTTCTAATGACATCACCATGATGACTGGCAAGTTTAGTAAAATGTTATGGCAGCAAACTTGTGTCTGTCTCCTTTTTTCCAGTTTTCTCTGCTACCTTGTCAGTCTGTGGATTTTCCCGGATCTTTTTGGGAAACCATGATTCTGAAGCCTCAAGTTTTTAAACATTTATAAATCCTGTATAATGTTTTATTTGTATCTTTAAAAATTGGATGTATATAGAGAGAACTTGGCTATATAAGAAATGGTTATACTGGGGGCCTTTTTTTACCTAATTATTTAAAGATAGGAGGTATTGATGTTGTGACATTATGTACATTGAAAATGCTTGTAATGAAATAATTGTTGAACAGAGGACCAGGTTATTTGCTGCTGTGCTATTTTTCTGTGTAAATCTGAGGGAGAAAATGTTTGACATTCCAGCTTGTGTAATACACCTTCAATATGTGCCTAATGGTTACTTTTATTTGTATGTGGAAATGGAAGGGTGGTCATGGCACAGCTCTGCCTCGAGGCAGGTACTCTTGCAGGTGTTAGTTAAAGCTCCTTTAATACAGAAGATGCTATTAACACAGCAGAAGTTAAACCTAAGAATAATCTCTCATACAGAAACTCCTTTTTTAAATAGCTCGTGACCATTTCATCCAGAGTTGAATTGTGTAGTGCTAGTATAAATTCTGATCATTAATTTCACCTAACACTTTACAAGCTTGACAGTGTCCTTTTAGCAGAGGGACTGTAGCAACCTTTCTCTTTTCTCATTAGGTTTGGACATTACACTGGGTTTGCTCTTTCATTGTTTGTGAAGGTTTGGCAAGACCCCTGCACTGCCCTAGCTGCAACCCAAATCTTACTGGGGGGATTTTTAAAGTCATAATGTCAGTTATGTTCTCAACTCACACAGTGCCTAGCTGCCCTTTTTGCCATTAAAAATCTCCCTTTGGTCCTGTTCCTTTGTGTAGTACTTTTTGCTTTAAAAACAGATACTGAAGCATTTGTCAGCCAGAGTTATCTGTGTTGCTTGGTTTGTTATACCCAATTCTTACTTTGGGAAAGAGTCTTAAATTCTGTTTCACAAGAGGTTCATGGATCTTGTTTGAAAAAATATGGGAGTTCTTTCCTTCTTCAGTGAGTGTTCAGATTTGTTTCAGATGTGAATTTTATTTTCAAAATATTTCTGGAAAGAATATTCAGGGTTTCATGAGCATGTGAAAAGGCATACATCAGTCAACCTTGTGATGGAGCAAATATTGAAATAGCTTTAATTTGGAGATTACTCTCATTTGTATAATTTACTTGTAGTACTAAATCTCGAGGTCCTGATGCTCACTTAGTCCCCTGCTATGGTAGCACAGAGTAATGCTGAAGGACAGAAGCTTCGTTTGGGAGAGGGAGTTCATGCTGTTTGTGACATGAGATTTTGGGAGGTATTTGATAGGCAAATTCTCATTTTATAAACCACTGAGATTTTTTTTTTTAATTAATGCTCTCCATTGATTATAAAAAGCAGATTCATAGGAGTTGAAGGCTATCAAGCAGGTTCCCTGTACTTCAGTTTTGATGAAACAGGGAGGTGGTTTGTGCTAATTATGGATTTACCTGGCTCTGCTGTCCATGGAAAACTGTTAACATTTGGTAAATTTTGGTGTAAAAGTAATCAAATGGAAATAAAAGCAACAAGAAGAAATTGGAACCATAGTTTTGAGATTACTGTCTTTAGATATCCAGATCATAAATGAAAACTTTCTGGCAAATAGAGATAAGACAGATGTTGAAAAATAATTGAAGAATCCTAATGTGGAAAAATTGCCAAGGCTGTAGGGAAGTATCACACCATGTATTAGACATTACTAACACTTAAATTTGTATCTGTGCTCCATCAACATGTTCTTAAATAGAACTAAACACAGACTGTACATTGTTCAAATATTTTTGTGATTTTTAGTGAAAACTAATAAATTGCTGAAGTACTATGTATATCACTTGGTGCATTGTGCAGCAGATTTAAGAAAATAAATCTGCTTTTGGTTAAACAAATTTGAACTTAATATTTTATTCTGCTAAGGGTTTAAATCCTCTTTGGAGAAATTGCATAAATGAAACTTTTTAAAAATGGTTTGGAAATAGTAGGTTTTTTTTTTCTAATCCAGTCACAAGATGGGGTTGCAGTCTAACTGTGCATTTGATTTTACTATTCAGGTTTGTTTATGTCCAAAATGGATGTGGTATATATAGTTCCTCCTTCATTAGGCATCAGGTTCATTGTGGACATTTATTTTTTTCTACAGAATGTGAAAACAAAGCAGTTCATTAAATTTAGTCTCAGCGCTGGAGATAGAAAGACTTCTAAAAATCTTTGTGATGAGTAAGGTTTTTTTCTTTTGATTTCTAACAAAAGACTCCAATACTGCTGGATTCTGAGTACTTCCATGTCCCATTGAGGCCACCTCTCCTGTGGGTGCTGGGAAGTGGCAATGGCTGTAATGGGATTTCAGTCAGGCTGCAGTTCTGGTGTGGAGCTCCCTCACTCCCCTGCTCCTGTGAGCTGCCAGGTCCTTCTGGCTGCCACCCCACCCGGTGCTCCTGCACTGCTGAGCACAAGGACAACTTCAGAGGCATTTCTTCCAACCCTGCAGAGATGCTCTGCTTGCCAGCTGGGAATTTCCCTTTCTTTTGGTTTTTTTTTCCTTTTTTTCTCCTTTTTTTTTGTTTGTGTTTTTGTTTGGTTTTTGTTTGTTTTTTTTTGTCTGTTTGGCTTGTCTTCCCACGCCCTGTGTAATAAGAACAAAAGTACCTGCTGGAATGCACTGCACGAGTCCCAAAGGCTGTGGGCAGCCCTACAGGAACTGGGAAGTGAATATTTGGGAGGAATGGTCTCTGTCACGTGGGGAGCTTGGTAATGGAAAGAGCTGTAACTTTAAACAATCGGAGTTCAAACTAAGAGCAAGGGGCATATACCTCACCTGAAGGGCCCCCAAAGGAGGGGGATTTTTAACAAAACTTTTGTAAATACAAACTTACCAGGTCTCTCAGTCATTGGAAATTGTAACTACTTACTCTGATGTGAAAACCTATGTATTTCATTATTAAAATAGTTGACCAAGAAATTCCAGGGATGCTGTGAATATCTTATAAGTTCCACAATTCCTTAAAAAATTACCAGGACTTTAGGCTATTATTCGATCTAGATGTCGTAAGTGCTCTTTGCAGAGCACGGTGTTTCTGGGGTGGGTAGGAAATCCAAAAGTTGCGTGTCAGAAAAGACAGTGCAAGTTCACTGCTGCTACTGCAGGTCTCAGGCAGGAGCATTACCTCCATGGGGAGCTGTAGCTGAGCAGTGAAAAGTTCTGCTGAAATGGAAGTGAAAAACAATGTATGGCTGGAGCTAAGAACAACATGTACCTACATCCCTCTGCTGTACAGACAGGATGCAGAGAAGGGTATGGAATCGAAACCATACATTAAGAACAACCCAGTAAAGCTCATAAGTTTATGCAGAAATTGCTATAGGACAGAAAATTCCTTTGCAATAACCTTTGTCCTGCTAAAATTCACGAACTTTTTATTCTGTACTGAAACTACATTTAGGTGATGCAATGCAGCATTTTTAATTTTTATTTACTGTGGTGGTATTAACTACTTTGGACTCAGTATAAAATCGTGTACATCTGTTTCTTTACTGGTGAGAGGAACAATTTTCAACTTGCCTACACCTTGGACCAGGCTGAAACATTCATTGAATGACCAGTTGTATATTGCTGTAATGGGTTATTTAATGTAAACTCATTTTCAATGTGATCTTGGTTGTTACTATGAACTGCCTGAACATTGTATATCCTAATTGAGTTATATTGTATGTATTATTTATTTGTAATTGGGTATCATGTTTCAAAAATAAAATTAATTTCACAAATTGGGCCCTGTATGTCCAATTTTTTCAGTGGAACTTGGTTGATAATATAGAAATGTGCTTGTTATTGTCAAATATGTGTGACCTTTTGGGACTGAATGCAGGAACAGGAGTTGCCAGGTTAGCCTGGGTTTTCACTGCCATTTACCTGGCTTTAAAAGCAGTGGCTGTGGCAATACCAATGGAAAGCTGTAAGTTTATGACATTTTTTTCCTATCTAAGTGTGCTGGGACTTGCATTTGGTGTGTTATTTTCCTTAAGTTTGTGCATTGAAGGGTCAGATATTAGATGCTTGCAGTTGGACTTAAGAGCTCTTGAGCACTTAAATTTCAAGTTTTGGTTACAAGCTCACAAACCACTGCTGGTAACAGTCCAGCCTGGAGGCACCTCAACAGAAGCCTCTTTTTCCTTTTTTTGTGTCTCTGTTTACAGGTTCTCCAAATGCCTAGAGTCGTAGTGCTGACAAAATGTCAAACCTTCCCTGCTGTATAGCTGATCTTTTTTTTATGCCCTTAACCAGCCATGAGAAGGCTCCAGCTTCCTCTGGATTCAGTTATATTCAAAGTAGTTATTTTTTTTTTCTTTCAAGAATACTGGGGGCTTTTAAGACTGGAAACTTCTTATTTCAAATAGTTTAGGATGATTCACTTAAATTGATATTTTTTTCCTTTTTTGGTTTAGCTGAAGCTGAACCTGGGTAGCAGGGCTGGTGGCAGTGGGGCTGTCTGCCCATGGCTGGAGGGATAGCACGTGTGGGTGGCTGAATATTTGAGTCCCTTGCCCCTGAATATCTATCTATTCCAATGTACCCTTTTCCACTTTATTACAAGAGTGTGTTAATTTTTTTTTTCTCTAAAACTGTGATGCTTTTTATTGGTGCTAGTGTTGGCTATGGTGGTTTGTTTTTTGTTTTGGTAATTATTTGCAGATAATTGAGAGATGACTTCATGAATGTAAAAATTAAACTTCAGTGGAAAAGTTTATATGGCTTCCCATTGATGTACAATCACAGTAGTGTTTGGCAATGAGCCTGGTGGCTGGTGACCTTTATTCCTCTGAAATGCTGAGATTTTGACATAGATCCTTACGTTGAATAAGTTTCCTTACATAAAGTAAATTTCCATTGAGTTTCTACTACTTCAGGCTCCCAGAAAGGTTGAGGGAGAAAGAAGCATCATTTTGAAATATTAAATTATTAATAGCAAAAGAGACTGTCTATCAAATTCCCATGAAATTTATTGTATCCCAACCTGGTAAAACATCCTGGATGCTTAGCTAATAATACAAGCTTTGAGTTAGAGATTTGTCTTAATGATGCTGGTCAGATACCATTCAGTTCTTTTGAAATAAGATTTGTATCAGGGATTTTTCTGCAAACTCTATTTTTGGTACGTTTCCTAGTACCATGTTTGTATATTTGTTTTTAAATCTTAAGCATACAGCTTACAAGATTGAAGAATGGTTTGGAAAGCATGGTTCCTGTTATGTGGTGTAGTTGGAAGGTAGGCTGTGGATGTTTAACAAGCTGTAAGGAAACTATTTGGTAAAACTCACGAAGCATTTTATGTTTCATCAGTTCTCTGGATCTCACACACGTTTACTGGGTACTTCTGCCAGGTTTCCTGGAAATGAAATGCTTTTGCTTAATTTTGTTGCAATTCAGGGCTTGGTCTGTTCCAGCTAAAGCAGTGTAATGTAATTAGCAGGAAGGCTGAGAATGCTGATGAGCAATCTGGACTGTTCAGCATCTCATTCTCTTTCCTCCCCTTCTTGCCAAAGTTGCATAAGAGCCATACAACAACAGGCGGAAGGAAAAATGGGAGATTCTTCAAGAGTGATTTCTGTATCAAAATGGGTTGATAAATTACTGATTCAGTGCAGCTCCAGTGGGATATCTGCCTGTGCCTGTGTACTCCCTTGGGCTGACAGGTAAACATTGTGTAGGTGACCTGCAGCAGAGCAGATTGAGGGCCAGAAGATTTTGGGTTTTCCCTTCATGGTGCAGATCACTATAGAGCTTCTGAGGGATGGTGAGTCCTGCTGCACTGTTTGACATCTCTCCAAGGATATAATGAGTAAAATGTGCTAAGTTTCTTTCAGAAATTTCTTTCATTTTTATTTGAACTCTTGATAAACTTGCTCAATATTTTTTTGAAAGTATCTCCCATACAGTTATTCCTCCATGTGCTCAGTAATGGATTGTCTGGGATTTTCCAGGACTGGCAGGTGGCAGGTCTGGTTGAGGGCAGCATGTTGCTGGTGGGGAGTGTGTCCCCTTGTGTTTTGCAGTAATTTTCCTAGTGTTTTCGTAAATAGGTGAGATTTGGGACTTTCCCCAGAATTTTTCCCACTGCTACTAATGGATACTTCTTTTTAAATAACTTTTCAATTTCCTTCTATCAGTTTTATTTTCTACCAGTAACTGTTTGGATGGGTTTTTAGGGCCCAGGCCAGTCTGGGATAATTGAAAACTGCACTCCAACAATTCCAAGTATTTGGATTATAATTATTTCCATCTGTTTGTCTTTGTTTATTTACGTTTTCAAGAAAGTTCCAGTAGTAGTCAGAACAGCTTTATTGTGATAGAAATTTCTAGCCCATTGTGATTTGCAGATTCCCGTGTTGATTCAGTGCAGCAAAGCCTTAGAAAGTCTCGTCAGCACAGGCTGACACCATTTCACATTTTCTTTCCCTCTTAGGGCTGAGATTACAGCCAACTCCCTGTCTTCTTTCAACTTCCATTTGATGAAGACCCGTTTTAAAATGGTTTGGTTGCTTCTCTTCTGTGCTCGTATTTTTGTCTCTACATCTCTCCGGGTCTCCAGGTATCCCCTTGTCTGACCAGAACTGGTGCTTTACGAACGTCACAGGGGCTGTTGGCCAGGGTGGGCTCCTGATCTAATGTTTTCCAGGAATTTGGCCTCGGTGTTGAGCGGCTGCGTGCCGGGAGAGCAGAGCAGAGCCGTGTTTTCCCAGGGAAGGGCTGCAGCCCGCGTCACCTCTGCTCCCTCCCGTGCTGAGTCGGGGCTGCGCCAGACCCGCCAGGCAAAGGGAGCTTTTCCTCCTGACATCAGGAGCCTTTGCACTAAGCTCAGCCCTCGTAAACAGTGACTTTGTGCAGTGAAGGACTCTGCTGTGCTAACCTTTAGCAGAGGCTTCACAGAATTATACCCAGCTTCCACCGTTCCATAGTCCTGCTTTGGTTTTCTTCCCAATTAGTATCTTCTTTACCCTTTTTTTTCTTACTATGACACTGATTTTGCTGCCAAGACCTTTCGCATAGTTTTCAGAGAGAAATAGCTTTAAAGATTGATACATCTCAAATGCTTGCATCATCCCCACATCTGGTATCTTACTCCTAATTTATAAATCATTTTTAAAATCGGAAGCACGTGTCAGCTGTTGCAAAAGGCTTTCTTCATCAACTGAGTTTACAAAATTCTTGTCAAAGTTTTTTTCTAAAGTATAATGACTTTCATTCTCTTCATTGTCCCCTTCCTTTGTCTGTTTTATTCTGTATCTTATACCTCAAGCTGCCTCCAGGAGTTTTTTGATGTGATGTGACCAGGCATCACTTCGGGAGGTGTTTGCAGAGGTGGGAGCTGTGGGCTAAAGCAGCCTGGCTCCTCTGCAACTGCACAGGGCACCCACCTTCATCATGGGGTCCCCAGCCAGGGTGGGGTGCTGGGGACATCAGCAAACCAGTGTCACAGAGCCCCTTGTCCCTGCAGCCAGTCTGGGACTGAATGTTCCTGCAGCACTGAGAGAATCAGTAACTCACACCATATGAGGTTGGATAATTTACTTGAAATTTTTTTTTATTTCCTAGGCTAATGAACTGAATTGTTGGTAGTTTCAAAGCAAAAAGCCTCTACTGGTGTTTCTCTGCTGGTCCATGTGGTGGTCTTAAAAGGCAGCTGTATGAATATCTTGGGTCTGAGTGCATTCATTCCCTGAAACTGCAGTGTAAGAAAATTCAGCTGACAGTAGGTATGAAGCAATAGACTTTTATACTATTTATATATAATGAAAGTAATATTAAAATGGAACTCAGGATTTCTGTGCTGGAGCTGATTCAGTTTTTTCTTTTCAGTCACTAGAGAAAATAAACCCCACAACCTTAGAGGGAAATTGTGGGAAATGTTTGTAGCTCCTCAATGACTCAGTTACGATAGCACTTGCGTGCAGCAGATGACTTGGAGAGCAGCAGTGACATTTGTTTTCCTGTGAGTTAGGGAATCTCCCACAAGAGCAAAGACCCATGGTTCTGACCTGATTCCCTCATATTTTGGATCAAGAAAAAAGCAATACCTATAATTATTGTAAAGAATTATCTTCCCGGTCCGACTTTATTTATTTTGAAAAGATTTTGACTGTCTCTTTCACAACACCAAAGCAGAATAAAAAAACTTTATCTCTTCTTAATCCATCCTTTGTAATTTTCCTGTTGTGGGGAGAGCCCCTGACCTCCCTGGAGGTCATCTTCCTCCTGAGCAGTGACCCAGTCGTGTTTTCCTCTCAGTCCTGGAGCAAGTGGCTTGTCCAGGGACAGAAGGGTGCAAGTCAGAAATCTCCACTTCTCACACCCAGGTATTGTCACACCAACCTCAACAAAATGTGTTTGTTTGGGGTTCTTATACCTTTTTTTTATGCCTGCAGTATTTTTTTCCTAGATGCAGGGATTTCTTTATTTCACCCGTTTTGAAGGGTAATATCAAGTTCAGGTGAAAAAAGATCTGACACAAATCTACCTGAGGGTGAGAATAGCCTCGTTGCTGCAGTAGAGGTTGGACATTTCTGATGCTGCTGTCTCCCTGCAGGAGCCTTGACATTCATCTCCCTCTGCCACTGTTACCTTCCTGCCGAGGGCTAAACACACGGACTGAGTGTTACCAATGTAAACCCTGGAATATCCAGCCCAGGAAACGTGGTGATTACTGAATGTTGTAGCTTTGCTCAGACTCAGAGATCTGTGGGACTGATTTCTCCACTGTGGATTTAGTGTTGCAGAAGCAGCAGCATTTCACAAGTGCCGTGGTTGCATCCTAGGGGAAGAGTAGGGTCTGAGATAGCAGCGTTTGTGTCAGTCAGAGCAAAACAATGGGGTGAGATGAGGCTGGCTGGAATTTTTCAGTCTCCCCAGCCTTGTCGATGCTGAGGAGCAGCAGTGCTGCCCGGGCTCAGCAGCAGGGCTTTCCCCAGCCCCAGCCTTGGGATGCTGATCCCAAAAGCTTTGTTCGGGATGAACGTTTCCTGTGCCCCTGTCTGAACCTCTGCTCAAGTCATCTGTGTTTTGAATGAAATGGGAAAGCGGCTGAGGAGTGCTGAGGCTGTGCTGTGACCTTCCAGGGGAGGAGGAGGAGGGACCCAGCTGTGGATGTAAGCAGAGAGAGAGCTTGTTAACACTCGAGGGAGAAACAGGTGGAAACATGGGAACTTGTGGTCATGTCCGTTTTTAAAGTTTTATTGCACTTGCTAACTCTGAGCAAGTTGTAATTCAGAATTCACAACTCAGATCCCCAAATGATTAAAGTAATGGATTTAGGATTTTATTTTTCTGGTTTCCTGGTTATCTGAGGCATGCAAAAGCCACGGGCTAAACTTAATTTGACTGCTTGCAAGAGCAAGCAGCTCTTTTCTCCTGTCCTGTTTTCTTACAGCAGCCTCGAATCCTTCTGGAGTAAAAGCCGACGGCAGAAAATTATTAGCTGAAGTTAATGGGGAGTCAGAAGTGTGAATGGTGTCTTGGCAACAGCTCAATAGTGCCAGATGAGTATCTCAGTGCTGCGAGGTATCTGCTTAAATGGGGGATTGATAACACAGGTCCTGCTTAAGGGTGCCTGTGAGTCACACAGACTGAGTTTTGAACACCCCCAGTCAGGGACAAATTTCCAGTATTAAAAATCCTAGTACAGAGGGGATTGCTGCTGCAATAGGTTTTCCTTGCCCTGTAATTGCCTTCTGGGAAGAAAGCCTTTATCTTTCATCTTCAGGAAGTAGTATGGGGTTCATGTAGATCTGAGGGATCCTCATTGGGTTTTTACTTATGTTTAGTGCATATTAATTGTTGCCACTTTATTGTTATAACAATAGAAATCCAATATGTTTTTGTCTGTGATTTGTTTTGTTAACGAGCTCATGCAGTTTTGCCGCTTGTTTTTAAAGCCAGATTAAAACCTCTCCTAAGCTTAGTTCAACAGAAAAAGCCCCTGAATTCTGCATTGCTGTGTGTAATTGGCTACATTACATTCCCTTATTAATTAAAATGCTGGCGTCAAGAATTGGGAGTGTGTGCCCTGCCCCGGGTGGCCTCTGCATCCCTCGGTGTCATGGCAATCTCATCTCCGTGCTGCGCCGTTCCTGAGCATCTCTCGTAGCCATGGCAACCCGGGCTGGCAGGGAAGGCGAGGCTGGGATGTGCAATTCCTCCCGCTGGAGTCAATGCTTTCCAGGTGCTGCTGCTCTCTATGGCACTGGCCTGGCACGTGGATTTCTCCATGTGATAATGAACCGTCATGGTTGTGACCTGACCGGTTCTGAAATAAGGTCTTGAGTAAGATAAGAAGAATGAAATGAAAATGCTATTAAATTTGAGGGCAAAGCTTAGGCTCACTTTATTCATAAGACTTCTAATATCTTTAATTTAGCAAATTGGCTGCTTTCCTGAGCTAAATTACAGCAAGACACTGGGCAATTTATTTGAAATGTCTGAGCACTGGGTACCCAAATTAATGTCTGCATTTTATTTTTTATCTTTTTTTCCTTTTTGAGATTCATCAGACCCTGAAAGCAGTTGGGGAGGGGGTGGTTAAAAAAGACACTAACCAAACACCGAAAAACCTAAAAAGACATTTTTTGTTTTAGTGATGACCTAGACTTCCCCACACTGAGATTTTCAGTGATGAGATAGGATCTCTTCCAACTCCCATCTGTAGGAAAGCTGCTGTGGTTTGCTGAATACCAAAGAGAGTCCATGTGGGTTGTGTTTGAGAGGGAGCTGATGGCAGAGATGTACCACAGACCAGCAAACATTAACCTGTGAGACCCGGAGATGGCTGCACAGGGGACAGATGTGTAGGAACAAAAATGTGGTGTTCTGGGGCACAGTGAAGAGGTGACCAACCCCTGCCGCTATCAACATCAGTGGGATGTGGGGTTATGAGGCAATTTACAGTGCTGATTTGGTGGGAATCCTGTGTAGAAAAGGATTTTGCTATTAAAGCCAAAGGGCAGAATATGATTCACCTTCTAGAAGAACAAACCAACCCAGCAACTTCAGTGGGAACTGATCTCTGTGTGGGATTGCTGTGCCCTACAGAACTGAGCAGTTCCAGGCTGTGCCTGTTGAGTGGCTGCAATAAAAGGGACACTTTCTTTCCTTAACATGAAGGGTATTGGGTGTCTGTGAATGAGCATCCCTCTGGCTGCATGGGGGATGTGATCTCCCTGCTGGGAACTTTTGGGATGTCCACCAGCAGAGCCTGCTGATACTGGGGGTAAGTGGTGTGTTATCCTCAGGGATTCCTCGTCTGTGCCCTGTTTGAGTGAGTCTGCAGCTGCTTTTTTTCCTTCACATAACTGGAATAGATTCATTTTGTTTGATTTGCCCCCACATCACGGAGTAGACCAGAACAAGTTGATTCTGCTCTTGTGGCCTAAGACTTGCACCCTGGCACAGCTCATCACTAGCAATCTTGTGCTGTTTACGTTTTAGTTATGTTTTGTAGTAATCTTCAGAGAGTCAGCTTGATATTTGAAAAAAAAGAAAAAAACCACAACAACTTTATAACAGACCAAAACATTGACTGGGGTTTATTTTGTTTTATCTTGTTAGTTCTTGGGTTTAGGAAAAAATAATGGCATATTTTGACTTGTTGATTGGTTCTGCAGCAAATCAAAACTTACTTGTCAAAACTCCTTAATCCCAAAGAACTGACTTTTGAATTTTTTTTGGGTGAGATTTCTTTGGTGGCTTTATTTTTCTTTGCTAATGCTGCTAGCTAATCCTAATGCCGTTAAATTTGCATTCACCCTTTCATTTAAATCTGTTATTTACAAATGTAAATGAATTCAGATTAATATTTTCTTGGCCTGGGCTCCAATCCTAAGAAAATATACCAGGCAACAAGGACCTGGGCAGGGAACCTTCCAGAATGGGTGCACCCATCTCTGCTTGAGAAAGAGTTACTATTTAAACGAAAAAAAAATCTGACTAAAGCATGGCTGAACTTTCAGGAAAAGGAGGAGAGTTAGGAGCTGGAAGCACAGGCACTATGTCTGGAAGCATTCCTGGAATGTGCCTTGCACCATGCCCAGTGCTGGTAGTGTGGGGGGCAAGGTGCAGAGCTGCACCCCAGCGAGATGTGGCAAAGAGAGTTTATCTTTGGGGAGAAGGAAGGAACTGCTTTTGGCAGCTCTTTCTTGAAGGAAGGTATTGGGAAAGCATTCAGAACCCTGAAGAGCTGTCCCAGCCAAGAGTGCTCCACAAATGTATGGGGTGTGATTGCTATTTCAGGGCTCAGAAAAATGTGAGGTATTTCGCTCCAGAAGAACACAGTCCTGCCCCAGCACAAGCACAGCAATTTGGTTTGATATGACATGCTATGTTTATAGCCAGGAATATCAGAGAAAAGACACAGAAGTCATGGACAAGTGTAAGGATGTGCGGTGCTGAGTGATGTATCTGCACATGAGTGTTTTTCATTCTATTTTAGTGTCATTTAAGATCTCTTTTCTATCTCACTTCCCACCCTACCACTAGAGGCAAGCAGGTTGATTTTAGAGGACTTTTAAGGAGATGCTTTGGCAACCTGTTTTTTGAAGGACATTGATGGTGAAACTGAGATAACTTGGGAGAAATCAAAGGAGAGGGACAAGAGTCACAGCAGGAGAGGGTGACAGGATGTTTAACTCAGAAGGTGACAAGCCCTGAAATTAAGGCAAGGACCACATGAGCCCCAGTTTCAAAGCAATGGCTTCCAGTTTGCATTTTCAGTTCACAGTGAAAGGATTTTGTGTGTGAGTAGGCTGTGTCTTGTTGCCTTTGCACTGCAAAGAGCATAAAGCTGAGCCAGCCACATCCTGGGAGCTGCCCAGAGGGATCAAACCTTCCTGGGCTTTGCCTGAGCTGGGCTGAATGGCTGGGCAGGGTGGAGGTCAGGACCCTCCAGAGCGAGGGCTGGAGTGATGAGGATATGGATGGATCTCTTGAGGGAGAAGTTTTGTGGTGAGGAAAGGGAGCAGGCATTTGGAAAATACATGGAACTGATGGTTGGTGTGCATCCCCAGCCGTGGTGGGAGCAGTTGGGAGCACGATGGGGTTGGGTGAGCAAGCAGTGCTTCAGAAAACCAACACAAACTTTCTGCACCCCAAACTGATGTGGAAATGGGTAGCAGCGTGTTAAACACTCATCATTCTTCCAGGAGCCTTGCTGAGGAAAGCAGCTAATGGGTTCCCTGCCTGCATGCAGCAGCAAGGGGAGTGCAGACCCTGCTGTGCTGAGCCTTTCTCTCTGCCAGAGCTCTGCTTCCCTTCCCTAAGTGGATGATTTATGGGAGCAACCACCACACACCCAGAGCTGTATTTGCAAATAATGCAGCGGTTATGTTGCTTTCAGGAGCTCCTTTAACACTTTGGTTTGAGAATTGATGAGTACTCAGTGACGCTTGAGCACTCAAATTCTCGTGAAAGAGTCGGGAAATGTAAATATAGCTACGCAAAATTCTGTAGTAATGTGACACAAAGGAAAATCTATTCACTCTATGTGTTTAGATGTCGGTTTTTGCATTTCCCATCTGCAACAGGAATAATTTTTTTCTCCAGATGCACTGCATTTCCAGAGCTTGTTGGGAAAGCGCAGGGTCTCCTGTATCTATGCAGAACTCCCCACTTCCTGTTACTTCCTAGTTTCAAGTGAAATACTAGCCTCATATGAAGAGAAAAAGACCACACAAGACCACATGTTGTTTACTTTGGGCTGATTATTCACATGTTACAAGCAGCCAAGAAAGGAAGAGAGTGTTTTCCCCTAAGTTCTAAAAGAACAATTCCAACAATGGTTGTCTTTGCTTTAACAAAATTTGTTCAAGGGGTAATGTCTCCCCACTGAGATATAAATGCTTGCATTTGAAAAATACATCCCTTCTGGTTGATTTTATCATTTGCAAGTAAACCATCCCTGCCTAGTGCTGGCATTTTTGTGTTGCCAAATTTCTTTCCTTTGGTATCTTTTCTTTAAAATCCATTTATGATTTCAATTTTGATTCCTTTGATCAGCCTTGTTGCACTGTCAATGTGTGCTCTCTCCCCTCTTCCCATTCCCCACATGGCACAGGGGCAGTTTTCCCACGGGGGGTGGGCACAGATCTGGTGTGGAATATGGCACAGAATATGATTCCTAGTGTGGAATATGGCAGTGATTCCCAGAGGGCTGCACACTTTGTTCAGTTTGATGCCACATGCAACCCCCTGGGTGCACCTGGTCTGCAGGGTGGCCACTCGCAGCAGTGATGAGGGAAATGTCAGGAGAGCTCCTCCTTGGGCTTTTCCAGCTCTCTTGGAACTCTTTCCAAATGTCTTTCATGCGGGAGGTGTGGGAGGGTTTGGGGGGCTGTTACATCAGTCAAGATCCTGGAAATGGGGGATTAGATTATTTAAGCTCCATCAGTTGTCCATGCAAGACTGAATTAGGAGTGCTTGTGTTAACTGAAGGAAATAAAGTTTTTCTGACAGTTAAGAAAGAAATCCTGTCCTGTTAAAGCTGGCATGATCAATCCTGCATTGCTTACAACCCATTCTCCACATTATGCATTTAGAGACCCTTCCTCTGCACACTCACAGCTGTGGCTAGGAGGACTAATACCAAAATACTGAAACACAGGAGCAGATCTTAGCCTCGGGTTTCAGAAATCACAACTTCCTGCTTTCCCTCCTCTGCCTTGCAGAACTCCTCCCTTTGGAGAGGATTCACATGCTGTTGCTGCCCCTTTTGTATACTTTCTGTCCTCTTTGCTGCACACCTGGGGTTCATCCCATTGATGCTATTTACACCCCAGATTGCTATTTTGCTCCTTTTGTTGTGTTTCCAGAGCAGACTCTTGGAATAAGAATACAAATAGCTGTTCTGAGTATTTTATGCTCTAAAAAGTGAATACAGTCAACAGATGCCAAGATGTAATAGATCAAACTGAAGGGCTATCTTAGTTGCTTCAGCTTGAAAGGGGACTGCTGTAGAGAACAGCAGTGATGTAATTTAAACTGTGTTTGAAATCCCATGAAGATTCAGGTCAACAGGGTTGAGAGCTGAAATTAATGGATGTTTGCTGTAACAGCTACACTTAAATGTGGAGGTTTCACAACCAAAACTCAAAGGGAGTGTTACAAACTCATGTGATGCCGAGTGCCTGATGCTGTAGAAAAGTGAACATCAGAGGGAGAGGGCTCAACATCTGGTATTCACGTGAAAATGAAAATCTCACGAGCGCTGAAGGTCACAGTGACCTGGGATGCTGTGCTGACATGGCTGTGAAACAAGGATGAGCTGCTTCTTACTCTGTGAACTAATTTTGCAGGATTGGAAGAAACAATAACGAAGAGAAACGTGGGTTGCTCCTCTAAGGCCTTGCAAGTGCTTTCACTTTGGCTGGGCTGGATGAGTGCCACGGTGGAAGCACTCTCTGCTCCTTTCATCTCTGCTCTACACCTCTTTCTGGGAGAGGAGAGTGTATTTCCCCCTGCATGTGTTTTCTCTCCTCAGGAGATCACTGTGACACTTGGGATGTAGCCTTTATTACATGCTGTTGTGAGCTCCAAAAGGGGTAGAATTGTTTTTGTTTTAAGTGCCTCTCTTTTCCAATCTCTTTTGAATGCTGTACCTTCAAGAGCAGTGTTAGAACTTAACATGAAGTACCCCTTAAGTACTGACAGGTACTTTTATCTGAAGGCAGAAAAATAGACAAAGAGCATGCTGGAAACCAGAATGATACCTTGCTTTGTATCAGCAGTTGTATTCCTAAAGCTCACTAAAATCCTGCTGGGTTCAGTGGGAACTCTAGGCATGTGTCTGAGGCAGAACTTGCATTACCAAATGTTGACATCTTTACCATTTCTGGATGTATGAAAATTAAAGCCTCAGTGGTGTGGTTTTGTAGGGCTAAGCAACAGCTGCGTCCTGGATTTCAGAGCCTGTGGTTTCCCCACTGCTTAAATTTTTGTCTGTCTGTTTTTCTTCTCAAATTCTTCCAAGTGTGATCAACTTTGAGAGCAGTTACACCTCTTAGCCTGGGCAAGTGAAGTCACTGCATGAGTGGACCTTGTCCTGTTCATTTCATGAGAGAGGATCCTGCTCCCCTGTTCTCCTTGGCTTCCAAATACCATTTTCAATAAAAGCTCAGAGCAAAATGACCATGCATGCTGGGCTTCTGCACAGCCAGCAGAACTGAGGAGGGGGAAGAGATTACCTGGGCTGAGACATGAACTAGTGTAAGTGGCAACAGGTAGTGTGCAGCTGCTCCTACTGGAAAAGGCAGCAGAGTTCCAGCTGATGTGAACCCATCCTAAGGAAATGTTTCCTGGCACAGGGAATGAATGCATGCTTTCCCCTTTGATCTCTGGTTATGTTGAACTGGACAGCTAGATGTTTGTCAGGCTCTCTATAAGCTTTCTGCCTTACGTTGGGCAATCATCTCTTAACTTTTCCGATGATCTACCTTTAATTTATGATCTGTAGTCAGGTGAGAGTTCAAGCTGAGCACTTGAATCTTTTCAATGGGTTTTCCCCTTTATTTTTATGCTTCGCCATTACTGGCATTGCTGAATTTCTCTTGTTGTGAAATGTTTTAAAAATTAACAAACCAAAAAAAAAAGAAAAACCTGAGATCTTCATGCTGTGTGTAGAGGAATTTTTCAAAAGGCCTCTAAATATTGATACATATCCCTTTATCTACCATTTGTATTTTAAATTTGATTTGATTTTACTAATGTAAATCAAAGTGCTAATTCTGAGAAGATTAGAGTCAGAAGCTGTTCAGAGAGCATGAATGGACTTACATAAGGACCTTTCCATAGCTGGGAGAGCAAGCGCTATCTCTTTGTTGAAGAGACAGAATTTTGTGCTTGAGTTTGTCAGTGAATTTCTTCTGAACACTGCTAATCATATTTAAAGGCCCTTGAATTTTTGTCTTTTTTTGGTTTTGTGGCATCTAGAATTTAGTATGTTGCTTGCTGGTTTGGATCCAAATGGAAACAAATAATGTTGGACACAGTCTAGGCATACAGAACAGCTGACATTTGACTCCAAAAGCAAAGTAAGTTTTGAGTTTATTTTGTTTTTAAAGGTAGTGCGTCCAACAGATAATTCTATTTGGGGGAAGAAAAGTAGGGGAAAAAGAAAAAGAAATACATTTTAAAATCAAGCATCCCTTCATCCACTGTGTCACATCAAAGCAAAAAGGTAAGGTAATGTGAAGTATATGCTTCATTTAATTGCATAGAAATATATATTGAAAAAATAACTTTGTAACCTGTCTTAGCTACAGGAGACAGAAGTGAGGCTGTGATGACTTTGAACTCAGATTCTCATATCAGCCACTGAAAAGTTTATATTTTTAATGCAATTTCTTGTTATTGCTATCATGAGAGTTACCTGTTTCCACTCTTATTTGTTTCCAGTCACTCCTAGCTTTCTGCAATTCAGTTTAGAGATTGAAAAGGAATGCCTATCCAAAACGCCAAGACTCCCACAACACATGCCTTACAGTAAATGCTAAATTTAGTCTGAACTACAGATATCATTGAGGTTTTCTGTTGCTTGTCATCTCTCAGGATCAGAAACCAACTTGCCTTTACAGATCTTTGTTGTGTGCTTGGAGAGCAATTGCACACTCCAGATACAGCTTCTGGGAAATCTCTTGCCACTGCTCAAGTTGAGAGTGAGTGCAGATGGTCACCTGGGCTGTGAGATGCTTCTAAACCCTGTATTGGCTTCTTGTGAGTAAAATAATTTTTTGCTGCTCTGAGTGCAGAGAAGGCCTGAGAAATTTCAAGTTTCATGAATATGGATCTTCTATGAAGGTTTAATAAATTTCGAGTTAAAGCAGACTAAACTCTGAAGTTGGAGAGAAGGCTGAAGCATGCATCTTCTGGAGTTACATTTGTATGTTTCCCTCCATGAAGACTGTAAGGTAACAAGGCAGAGTGTAGCCTTTTACTAAGTTTTTTATAGTTAATAACAGATCAGACCATTACTTCCATTTGGCATCCAGATGGTAATTCAGAATATTATGGATGACACTGAGGAAATTGCCATCTTCCTCTAGAAATTGCTTGTGTCAAGTTTATGAAGAATGTCATCTATTTCTGCAGTACAAAAAATAAGAAAGGGTGATGGAAAATGACTCTGAACCTGGAGCTGAGTGCGAGTGGCTCAGATGTCAGCCCAGCCCTTGTGCTGATGGACACAGTGGGCGTTGAATTTCTGGGTGGGGACCTGCCAGGCTGTTACCCTGCTGTGCATCCCAGCACCACTTTTGTAGGTATTATTAGATTAATTTCACTTAAGTGGCTGAACTGATGAGGCATAGAAGCATTAAGAGCACGTAGCTAATCTCATAAATTTCTTATTGTGAATGCACTTCTTAGTGAGGAGGCACTGGGCTACTTCTGTCCCTCATTGCCTTCTCTTGGAATCAGTGTATGACTTGCTTGATGCTTTTGAACTGTTTTATTCCAACACACTCACAAGCTTCACCGAAAACTGTTTCTGGGTTGCACAGAACTTGGAAGGAGCAGGTGCTGATGTTTATTTCAGGAGAGGCACTGCCAGTAACTTCAGGGGGCTTTGGCTCAGTGAGGTGTGCGTTTGGCAGCAGGACTGAAAGTCAGGATGTACCTCTCAGCATGGCAGGTTCTTAAATGTAAGACTGGATCAGGAGCACAAATATCTATTTTATCATACCTTCCTTCAAAAGCAGCTCCAATTTTACTTTAATTGAAATAATATATGTGAGCAAAATGTATTGATTGTCTTTTTGATCATCATCAGTTGGCTGTCCTTTGCCAACTGTAGTATCTGGAGAGTCTAAATCAAAAATAAGTCCATACTTGCCTGGGAAAGCTCTCTCTCCCTTTTTTCCTCTAGTAGTAAATTCCCAAAGATTACTTCCATTAAACGTCCACGTGCAGGAAGAAAAAACCCAACTCCTCTGTCCTTCCTGGTTCTCTTTTCATTTTTATTTTCAGATGATAACTCTAAAAATGCACATCCTCGGGTACTCTTTGGAGTGATACTGTCAGCACACACTCATCAAACAGGCTCAGCTTCCCAAAGGAGCTGGCCCTTTAACAACTGTCTGGTGTCTTTGGTCTTACTAACTCACTAACTGGGACAAGAAAGATAAATGCAGCATCAGACCACAGATTACGCCCGTAATGAAGGGTTAGGCATATATTTTCCATGGCAGCCTGCAGAGTCATCTGGGTCTCTAAGGAGGTTTCATGTTGTCTACATAATAGATTCTGTCTTTGTTCAGTTTTCTGACTGTCCTCAAATTTTTATTTGGAGAAAGGGCTCGCATTATATGATCCCTTAAGCCATGTTGTGAATTCCTGCCCCATGGGATGCCTCAAGCCTCGATGTTTGCGTCCTTTGGTGACGGAGGTTGCTGCCACAAAAGGCTCTCTAGGAGACAGGGACCTTGAGAAAAAAAATCTGGCATCAACAGCTATGTTGTGACCTTTTCATTGTTGGAGTGCCTGGCTGTTGCTCTGCTTTATTGGCCTGAATGTTTTCCAGAGGGGGAATATGGAAGGTGGTAGCCACAGCACGAGGATTATTCTGAAATGTTATAGCCTTGTTTGGGATGGGTGCAAAGAAGGGGAAGAGGAACATCTGAGAGGCAATTGCTGAAAGCATGAGATGTCTAAGTGAAATTTCAGGGAGAATTCTCTGAAGTTGGGGGAAAAAAGTGGATCTGAAAGGAAGGAAGAAAGAAAGAGACATCAAAAGAGAAATAGCTAGGAAGCTTAACTAAAAAAAATGTTACTTCAAATTAGGTAAGCTTTTTGCTGTGATCGATGGCTTTACAATATAATTTGCAACAAATATAATTTTGAAACACAAAACTAAAATCTCCAATTTTCAATTTTCTAGGTCTTGTTTTTAGACAAAAATATAGTTTCTGCAGGGTACAGCTTGAGAAAGCTGACTTATGGCATCAGTAAGTAAGTGGCATATGTTTTCCAGGTGTTTATTCCCCAGCATCTTCCTATCTCTCCTCTTCATGTCTATAGAAGGCTCAGGAATTCCTTGTGGGCCTTTTTAAAATTAAATTGTTTTTAAGAATCATGGGCTAACAGATGGAGATGTTGTCATCAGCTAGCCAAAGTAAACATAGTTGCAGAGAGTTTTCGTCAATAACTCTGCAGAATTATGCAATTCAGTCATCTTTCAGCTAAACTTCTGGGGAATTGCATACATTTATGGATGTACCTGAGCAGTCTTCCTGTGTTCCTGTTGGGTTCTCCAGTTCATGTTGGTAATTTTGTACAGAGCTCCACCTACATGAAGACTATGAGGGTTTGGAGCAAATAAGGGATTCTATTTGCAGCTGCCTACAGAAGAGCTCGTCTGGCCCTGCTCTGCTGGCTCTGCTGGGAGCTGTGGGGTGTCCGTGCCTCTGGATGTGCCTTTGTCCACGTGAGTGGTGACACTGACAATGGGAGGCAACAGGACAGGCTTTAGGTGCTTTTGTTCCCACGATCAAGCAACTTCCAAGAGGGTTTCATGGGCAGGGTGAAAGGATTTCTCCTTGTATTAAGCCAATTTTCATTGACCCACTTCCTCACCAGTCTGTGAAAGTCCTGCACAAAAAAGTGTTGCTAAAACCCCACACATTGTCTTTACTTTTTCAACCCCCGAATTTCCAGAGTTGGGGGAGTAAATATCACATGGAGCTGAGAAAGTTGTGAAGTAAATATTCCCTAAAGTTAACTAGAAAAACCAGAGGCTTGCTCTGAGTTCTGCTTTAGCCTACAGTTGATATGCTCTTGTTGCCTGCTCGGTAATTTGTCGGGAACAGGGAAGAAGAATTCAGACTTGGCAAGCTGGTGCTGCAGACAGATTCTGTCAGATGAAATCCCAGTAGACGTTAGTCCAACATCAACAGCTCCTGAGCTATCACATGGGAATGCAAAGGGAGATAAAACCAACATCCTAAAGGGAGGATCCTCTATTTTAAGGTGCAGAGAAGGGAATCTGGCTAATGTAATTTTTTTCCTTTCTGTAGTTGTTCAGAGAAGTGATGGAAAATGCTGGTTCCAAACACAGATACAATTCTGTCTTTTCTCGAATTCTCCAGGACATCTGAAGTTGCTTAACATCTCTCTCTTGCTTTTTCCTACATGTGAAGAGAAGTTAATCCTCTCTGCCTTTACCTCAGAGGGATTGTGAGGGCAGAGTTTGGAAAAGAATTTGCTGTCTACGCAAAGAATCCACAAGTGACTGGAGGGAAAAAAACCCCAGACCTACCGTTGGGAAACTCCAGCACCAGTCTACTGCTTTCTGGAAGTGGAGTGTTCTGTTACATAAACATCCTTGAAGCTTTGCAGAAGGGGTGACATTCACATGTGGGGCCTGACTAATTGGGCTTTGTGTGTGAAGAACGGGGATGGAGAGGATAAGGAAATGAAATCCCTAAGGTGCAAGCTGGGCCTCCTTCTTCCCATGGCCTGGGCTGCTGCTTACGTGGTGGGAAGGGGTCTCGGAGCCTCCTGTGCCACGGAGCTGATGACTGGGAACTCTGTGGGCTCTGCGACCCAGGCTGCATCCTCACTGCCCTCCCCAGCCGGCTGGGAGGTGTCCTGCTAGCCCAGCAGCAGGCACTCAGAGAGCATCCCTCTGCCCAGGGATTGGTAAGGTCTCTTTGTGCTTCAATCACCATTAAGTCAGCCCCCCTGGCCTCTGATTGTGCAGAATATCATGCAGACAGCATTCACTCTCGGCTGCTTCTACGGAGGCAGGAGGGGGCTGTGAACTTCAGGAGCTCCAGCTTGGTCCCTGGAGGAGTCTGCACCCTCCCACTGATGATGTGGGGAATCCAGATCCCATAGTTGCTGCTCTGATGGCCAGACTGAGGTGGCACCAGCACCCCTCCATCCAAAATTAGCTCAGGACTCAGGCATAGCTCTCCCCAGCTCCACACCTTGCGGCCAAGTGGAGCTGCAGCAGCTGAAAGTCACTTTGTTTTGCATGCACTTTTTAAAGCTTTGTCACTAGTCCTGACCAAAGAAAATAACCTGTTTCCTCCCTATCTCTGCAGGGAAGACTGTATAGCAGACATCTAAATAACTTGGTAGTGTCTAACATAAAATTCACATGTATATTTTTCTGTATGTTGTGATAAACACAGAATAATGATCTGCAGGTTTTCCATTCTGTGTAGCAGCTCTCAGGGTAAGAGGTCAGATTTAGCAACTTGGATGTTAAAGGAACAGATTCACAGGCTGAAAGAGCCAGTGTGGAACTGGTTAGGAAAGAGTAAAATCTGAATTCCCAACTCTTTTTCTTTTCACAGCTGTTAAGAGTTCAGTGGGTTGAACTGCAATCCTTCAAGTTCATCTGTTGACTCCAACACAAAACTATTATAAACTGTGGCTCTAAAACACGTGATGAAACATTTCTTGAGAGCTATTTATTCCAACTGCAGCAGAGGAAAGTTTTCAGAACACCCGGCATTTGGTGGAGGGAAGGTCTCTTGAGCTTTGCACAAGGAGGAATTATTTGCATACCGGTGTAAGTTGCTTTTTGATTATTTTTTCCCTGCATCACTGAACAAAATAATACTTCTAACTTTCCTTCACCATGGAAACATGATAAAGTAGCACAAAACTTTGATTAAGTGCCTAGTAGAGTATTTCTGTATAGTTTTCTTTCTTAAATCATGTGAATTGGAGGTTTTATAATTCAGCATAGATGTCTAGATGATTTAATATTATGTTTTCTTTCCTTTAATGTTTTCTGTGTCTGATTAAGAGTTCATTCACTTACAATAGTAATGAATAGCATTACAATAGTAATGCAGGGGTATAATGGACGGAGAGCTTCAATCAGGTGTGGGGTTTGCAAGCTTAAAATTACAAGGAATAAGGAAGAATTTAGGGTAACCTTTTTCCAGCTGTTTCTTTTACATCTTTGCTCTGTATATTGATCTTACATATCCATTTACATTCTCCTCCAGGCTTTAACTGTTCTAAAACACTTTCCATGCTGAAGATGGACCATGCAAACGTGACCCAAGCGATGCTTGATGCTGAATCCCCCAGCACAGAGAAGAACAACAACAACGAGTATTTCTACATTCTGATTGTCATGTCTTTCTACGGGATCTTCCTGATAGGAATAATGCTTGGCTACATGAAATCCAAAAGAAAAGAGAAGTCATCCAACTTGCTTCTGCTCTACAAAGACGAGGAGAGAGAATGGGGGGAAGCTGTGAAGCCTCTACCGACCGTGGCAGGGCTGAAATCCGTGCAGCTGCCCATGATGCTGAACATGCTGCAGGAGAGCATGGTGCCGTCGCTGTCCTGCGCCATCTGCTCCATGGAAGGCAGCAGCGTCAGCTCCGAGTCCTCCTCCCCAGACGTGCACTTCACCATCCAGGAGGAAGTGCTGGATACTGAGCTAGGGGAAGTGTCAGAAACGCCCCTCAACGAGAGCAGCGAGGGCTCGGTGGAAAACATCCATAAGAACTCCTAGCACTTGCAGGGCTGCCTTGATCAGCTGCCAAAGCGTGAGTGGAGCTCCCACTGAGAACTTGTGGCTCTACTTTTCTGCTCTCCAATGGACTCTGAACAGGTATCTGTGCTCCTGGGCCCAAGGTGTTCCTGAGAGCTGGCAGGACAAGGAAGCAGTGGTACCCAACTCCGAAGTGTAACTTGCACATAATTGGGTTGCTTAATTTTAATTTTTCCATTATTATTTCTCACTATGAAAGCTAAGAACATGGTGAATATATATGTATTTTCTAACGAGGTAATTATTACTGGCATGTCTCTGCATATTTCAGAATTCTGTAAATGTCTGGGAATTATCTGGGGAAGTTACCCTCATGCAAGTGCCTGGTTCTTAAAGATGATGGGTAATGCTCGTTCACACAAAGCTGTGATATACTAGAAATACTCTTACTGTGCTTTTCATATGACAAACCACAGCCAACAGCACATTTGCTCAATGAGGCCTTGAAAGCTGTACTTGAAGGGAGATTGCAGCATGGCTGGAGGCTGACTTTAGGTACAGAAAGAATGAAAGACAAAGCAGAAAAAAAGAGGCATTGAGTTTCTGTGCAGTTTGTAAAGCCCAGCTTCACATCTGTGACACGCATCTGTGTCTTTGCTTAAGCTATACCTGTACTGGCTGGGTTAGCTTCACCACCTTCTGCTGCAATCCAGCCTGTGTCTGAGTAACTAACAGGAAAAGTGGCTTGGTTTTTTGCTTTTGTGTTGCTTAAAGATGTGTACATTTGGTCACTAAAGGCAAAGATCTGTGTGTTAAAGGAGATGTTGGTAGATCTTTGTTACAGGCTGGAAGACGTAGAAAGGCTTGAACAGATGCTGCTCTGTTACACCCCCTTGAAAAATAGGTGGAATTCTGAATGGAATTTAACCTAGCAAGGGTGAATTCCTGGCCCCACTGAAGTCATCGGCTGAGTCAGGGACGGGCACAAGATTTTGTGCTTCTCTGTTGGAGTTAAATTCTCCATTTGAGGTCAGTAAAATGTTACCCATATACATCATCAAAGAATCCAGACTTTCTGCTCTATTTAAGCCAGTGTAGGTAAACATTGTGTTGCATCTTTTTTTTTTAATCAGCTTGCATGTGACACGTGCATTTCTAAAAAGCTATTACTAACTAGTTTTTTAAACCACCACAGACTTCCCCCTCCCCCCAGTTTAATGGTACTGTGATATTTTTCAAATGCTCATGAAATTTGTTGCTAAATTATTGCACTTTTAAGAGACGTAAAGATAAGTAAAAAGAAGAAAATTAATATTTCAAACGTACCTTATATTTTATAATAACTTATTACAGTGTTTTGATTAGTTTTGAAGCATGAGGGCTGAAGAGCCTGAATCTAAAGCATTGCACAGCAAAATATTTGCAAAATGTCTCCACGTATTTCCTGCACTAAAATAGCTCTGTGATTTATCCACTGGCATTAGAGCTTGAGAGACAGCTTGAAAAACATGAATGCTGCACAGCAGAAATGAACTGAAGCCAGAGTGTGCCGTGCTCCTGCCGTTGGGAAGGGCTCAGAGGGTTAATGGATGTAGGGATCAGGGATCTCTGTCCCTCTCTAACCACAGCAGAACAAAGGCTCCATTGTGCTCGGAAAAGGCCTGACTGGGGCAGGCTGAAGGCAGTGGGAGTTTTTCCATCGACTTCACTGAACTTTGGATCAGACCATATAAAGCTTTTTGGTAGATTTACTCTAAAAGGGGCTGTTTTAAGTTTGAAAGGAGCCAAATTAAGTTTGGCACTTTGCCTGGAATCACTTGAATCCTGAAACTTTCCAAATGAGACTGACATGCGCAAGTTGTCACATTTTCCATTGCTTTCTCCTTCGTCCTTTACTTTTGGTATAAATGTATTTGTATCTGTAAAAAACTGATGTATATAATTCCTAACATCGAGTTGTATATAATTGTCTCATGTATTTAAAGTTTATTGTTTCTACTGGCACAAATTTTATTTAAATAAAGAAACACGTTTCCTGGAAAAATCTCCATGCTTGTTCACTACGTCAAGTAGATTTCCAGCAACGAGACTGGGCACAATTCCTACAGGATCCTTTCCTTAGCCTCTTTTTGCCATGATTCCTTGTGCTTTACAGCTCTGCAGCATTGTGGGCTGGCTGCAGGGCTGAGCCAGGTGCTCCAAATCCACCTTTGGTCCCTGTTGGCTGTTGGAGCATTGGGAAGCACACTCAGGTCCTGTGTGTGTGCAAGCAGGGCCACAGGGATACCTTTCTGCAGTGACCTGGGGGTGCTGGGGAGGCCCTGGGGAGGCTGGCAGAACTGCTGTGGAAACTTGCATTGCTTATTCAGCCTCTGGACATGTTTGCATTTTGAGTTTTGGGGTTAGATTTGCGTTGTAGGGAATCATGTGGGCTTGAGTTGAGTTTATGGACAAGTATGTGACACAGATCTCCAGTCCTACTGGGTTTCCACTGCTTGGCCATGGCACGCAGCTGGCTTTGTCACCAGCTTTGACCCTGGGTCTCCCTGCTGCTCTGTCATTCCCAGTATTGTGCAGAGGGGAGCTTTTCCTGGCTCCCAATATAGGGGGTAAATATTTCGAGGCAACTTTGCACTTCCCTGAATCTGTCAAGTTATGTGTACAAATTCACCAGCACTGGTTCAGACCTGCTTTGCGCAGGGTGATTTGAGGTTGTTTCAAAAATCAGATTGCTATAAAGTTATATCTGCTTGCTTTCCCACAAAAGCTGCTCCCCTGTGCTCTGCTCTCTTCACTCCCTCCCTATTAAATAATTCTGGGGTCTGGCCACAAGCTCCTGCAGCTCCCCAGCAGCAATGCTGTGTTCCCTGCAGCAGCGCAATCTCCCGGGACAGCCGCGGTGTCCTGGAATAGCGGGTCAGGCAGGAACGCTGCCTCTTCCACGTTTACCCACCCTGCTGCCTCAGGCTCCCAGTGTTTCCATTGCCACAAGAATGAATCAAGAAACTTTTGACAGCACTGCCGATAAGGAGGCAAAGCAGAACAAAATGTAAATTGCAGCTCTGCTTCATGGATCAAAAAGGTAGCTTATTCCAGTGGTTTCTTGTGTTAAATTGAGCTGCCATAAAGGGAAACACCATGTATTTCGGGGGTATATTTACACTGAAATGAGCTGCTAAACACATGTGGCCACCTCCTTGCAGACTGTGATGGAGCTATCCTTGGGTTGTGGGGTTTGAGAAAGCATGTGGGTAGCTTTGAATGTATTTGCCTTTGACCTGAGGCATTTGTCTTTGTCCGAATCAGTAATTTGGTGACACTAGGAGAAAAAAAAGCGCAAAAATCTATTTTAGCTGTAAAAGTTAGATGCACATGCAAGTGAATGCAATGATGCCTTGATGACAGCCCAGTGACCCTAGACTGCCAGGTAGCTGTTATTCCAAAATAATAGAAGAGTTGCTGACCTTCAAAAGCTGCAGATAGAAGGTAAAAAAATTGCTCCCATTAATCTTGTTTCAAAATCCTTTTGACTACTAAGGAGTAAAAGGTAATATTTTTCTTTTTCCAAAAAAATGAATGCCATTTCCAGTGTGCTTCAGTAACTGAGTTAAGTCAGATTCAGAGCTAATAGATTTTGGCTTGAAGGCCATGATAATTGACTGTAATTTGACTGAATGGAGGTGATTTTTTTTTTTCACAAATGCATTCATCCCTAGAAGAACACAGCAATTAGGCTCCCATTTCTTGGCAGTGCTATACCTCACACATCTGCTGCAGCAGTCAGCCCATACCACCTCTGAGAGAAAAGGAGAAGATGGCCACATGTGGCTTTGTGCACATGGTCTGCCTCCAGCACCTGCTGTAAGTAGAAGTTCCAGCTCTCAAGGCTGCCACGTTGGGATGTGTGATAGGAACTGTCCTAAATCCTACCTAAATCCACACCTGTGAGGGTACTTGTTCAATAGACTGAACCTGCTGAATATATGAGGGGGGAATGCAGAATTTGTCTCTTCCCCAGGCACAGGATCTGCCAAGCTCTCCCAGCAGAGCTGTGCTCTAGCCCAGGGCAGAGAAGGAAGGTTAATGAGAGAATCCACTTTCCCAGGAGCACAGATGGTGGTGAGACCAGGAGCCTCATGTGCTACAATCATCACAAAACTTCCCTCCTTAGCTTCGCCCTCTCACTGTGGGTTCCCTGGATTTGTCCCTTTCTCTGACAAGAGCCCACACTCACACAAATAATCAATTCTCAAAGAGTTGGAAAAGAAGGAAATTGATAAATTCTAGCAGTCATTTCTGTTTCTAGGCTCTCAGTGCAGGATGCTGGTCAAGGAAATGTGTGCTGCTTGAGGATAAGGGGTACACAGGTCCCCAGGGAAGACTACACTTTCATCACAAATATTTCAACCAAGAGGTTAAACCACCTGCCTTTAATTTTCATCTGAAAGCTTCAAAGATGGAGGGAATTACCACCATGTGAAAAATGAGCATTCTCAGAGGTGCCCAAAGTGGGTGCAGCACAGAGTAATTGGATGTGCCAGGTGCAATTGTGGCAAAGCTGGACCATGCTCTCCTGGGGTTGTTGACATACCATGGTCATGTTATAATCCTTTTTGAACTTGTTGTCCTAGTGGGAAGATGGTTTCTTCCTGAGTTAACAGTTGGATCTAGAAGAGGCATAAAAGTTACTAAAATTGTTTAGGCTATTGGTTTTCCCGCACTGATCATATTTGCCTCTGTGTATTTGATTGATTTACTTTTGTATTTTTTCCATTTTCACACGCCTCTGCAGCTCCTACTGTGTGGAGCCAAAAATAGCTGCAAGATGAGCCACCTTCTTAGTGCATTGACACCTCTGTAACCTGCTCAACTAGGCAAGAAAATGGAAAATAATAAAAAAATCAATGAGCACCAGTTTTTCAAAGTTTAATTTTGTTTTTCTTGGTTTGGGTAGGGTTCTAGTTTTTGTTAGGCTAGGTAAGACTGAGGCTTTTGCTACAAAAATAAGTGACTAAAAGAAGAATAGTAAAGGCAATTGGATGGTGCCTTACAGGCTATGTTGCAAGATTTGTCCCTCAGTAATCTGTTCAACTCTCCTGTGCTTGTCCTGATTATCACATGATGCTACTTATATTGCTGTATGTGAAAATATGAGATGTTTCTGACAGATGTGAAATGCTTGTGAATTTTAGATGAAAGATATGGTATAAATACAAAGCCCTTTCCCACTCAGGAACAACAAACTTTTTTTCCCCTCCTTAATACTACCAGAGGGAACGTTAGCCACTGATGTAAATGCCAATTACTAGCACCTGCAATGTTGCAGCTCATCTCTCCTCAGGCCCACAGAAGCCATGCAACAGGACTTTTTGCTTTGTTGAGAGCTGGAGAGCAGGGCAGTAGTTTCGGGATGTGGGAGACTAAGTTCAGTTCCCCCTTCAGCTCCAGGTTCACTGTGGTACTCTGGAAAATTACTTTGGCTAAGACCCGCATTTATAAACTGTAAAGAAGAGCACACCTTCACTGCCTAAGGCTGATGTGAAGATAACTATGCTGAGAATTTCAGAGCACTGAGCTCTGATAGAAAGTGAGAAAAAACAGAAGAGTTGTTTGTCCTCAGAGAAGAAACCGCAAAATTAAAGAACTTCATCTGGTGTGAGCTCCAGCTGTTCAGATGGAACTCTCATGCGATGCCTCCAGGCCCTGCTGCTTACCTGTGAATGCCGGAGCTGGAGCAGCCTGCTGTGGGGCTGATCCCCAGCCTAGCCCTCCCTGGGACAGCTGTGTCTCATCCCAGCAATGGAAACATCAGCTAAACTGTGTAGGCAAGAGGATGTGAGACATGAAAATGGTTTTGAATTCCACCCTAGCCAGTACACAAAATCTCAGTCTTTCCTTCTCCTCAGGAGGAAATATAAACCCTGCACCTCTAAGGATGTATATTCCCTTCTCTTTCCTCAGAACAGGATAAACTGATCAAACACGGTTTCCCGTAAGAGACGAGAGAGGAAGAGAAAAACCAATGTTGCTACTATTTTTAACAGGTATGGAGTGATACAGCAGCAGGCAGACTGCCCTTGAACATAACACAGGAGCCCCAGTGGTGCTCCTTTCAAGGCCTTGATGGAACACCCATCCCATCATTTTCCTCACAAATACATGATGCACAAAACGAGCCATTGCAATTGCTGATCCTGTCAGCAGCAGCAGCCACTGCGTGTCAGTAATTGCTTTCCAGCCTGCAAGCACTGTGCTGCTGCTGCACTGGGAAACAAGGAGCACTCTGGACACTTGGAGAAGCACAGAGCAGTGCTGGGACTGCTGAAAGCCCAAGCACCGCTGGGACATTTCTCCAGGTCTGACTTCCCTCGCTCATCGCTGTGTGAGAGCATTGTGGAAATTTGGGGGATTCGCACCAAGTGCATATGTGTCAATTTTCATCAGCTGCAGAGGATTTTACACCAAAGGATGCTGTTGGCTTTGGTTAGAAGGATGAGTGTTATCTAAGAAATGACACTGAGGCCAGTGGGTGATGTGATTGTCGCACCTACTCATGTTTAGAGAAACTGCTCGTTGTGCCTCCACCAGAGGAAACAGCAGCAAGAGCTCTGTCACATTCTGTTGCTCAGGGTCTGTCTGCTCAGTGTTCAACATAATTAACTTCAGTCATATCTAATTAGCTGCTCTTTGGCCAGGATGTATCTCAGATGGATGCTCCCTGTAGAAGATTTTTTTCTTATATTCATCATGAATGCAAGACCAGATTAAAATAATTGTGCAGCTCACATCTGCAGAGAGGTGCAAATGGCTGCTGAAAGGGCTGACCTTCATCTTGCTGCAGTGGCAAGAAAAATGCTGTTTTAGAGGTGGCTGCTCAAGGCTTTTGCTGTCTCAGGTGATCTATAGGTACTGTACTTTGTGTAGATATTTACACACTGCGTTATGCATTACTTTTGTAATAAAACTAATGAAGAACATTCAATATATCCCAGGATTTCTTCTGCGAGTAAAAAGAATCTTTTCCACAACTACTCTTCCGTGACCTTTAGTTTGTCTTAGGAAATGCTATCACCAGGAACAAGAACATTATATTCAGGTGGAAAGAAGAGGACAAAACATTCATATAGAATAGACAGAGCTTTGGGACTAAAAGTGTCCTGTATAGGAATATTTGTGAGATACATGTGTGCCAGGAAGTATCAGAAAGCCAGGAGCTGAGAGTAATAGTACTAGACTCTCAGAGTAATTGTATTTATTTATTTATGATGTCTAGACAGACAGTGAATTTTCCCTCATTTTTCTGTCAAGAGCTGTGTCAGTTTGAACTGGGCGAGTCCAATAACTGGACTTCTATCTGTATGTGCATTCTTAATGTGCCTATTTTCCCCCCCCTTACTACCATTTTTCTACAGGACCATAGCCCAGGGAAACTTTTTTCAGGCCTAACCTTGCCTTCTTTTTCTTTAATGCATAAAAGACATAGCTTAAGGCACTTAAGTCAGGCTGAACCTGATTTTTTTCTATTCCTTGGCACTTTTTAATGCTGACTGCTACCATCTCTTTTGAGCAGCGCAGTACGTGCTTTCCTACCAGCTGCACACACTGACATATGGTTACCATCAATTTTATAGGGGCCTGGAAGGACAAGGGATTGTGTTCATTTATTCTGTTATAAAGTGGGGCACAGAATTTGTAACTTCCACTGTGGGTCACTGGTTCAGATGCAAACCCAGGGCAGGACTAACCAAGCTTGCTGTGGGGACTTGATGGCTTTTGTGCCACTGGCTCTGTGAGACTCAGCACACTGAAAGAAGTCATTTGGAGATGAAGAGGAGACATTTTATGCTTCATCCTGCAAAAGCAGCAGCAATTCTGTGAACTGGGTGTTGTGAGTTAGCTGCTGGAGTCTCTGGCTGGTGGGGAATGGTGTAGCCCTCGCCCCACTGACCTCCAAGGCAGGAGCAGTGATGATCACTGACACTCCCCAGCTGGTATCTGCTCACCGCAGCACAGTCCCAGCTGGCAGCTCTCACAAAAGCCTCCTGGGCCATCAGGGTGGAAGGTAGAGGGGTCACCAGCCCCTTTCTTAAGCTGACACTGATGCGGGAGGGTGAACCTTCTCACAAATGTTACGCTCAAAGCGGCATCAAGGAGTGGTCAGGGGAGGGACAGGCTTCAGGTAGGATTTGGGGAGATAACCCTGCATGCCCCCCGACCCGTCCAAGCCAGGAATTTGTCTTTCAAAAACAATGTCTCTCCCTTTCACTTTTTTTTTTCCTTTTTGTTCCCTCTGGGCTCTGGAAACATGCATTTTATTGCTACACAGCAACTTCCCTGAACTCTATCTGGAAGATTAATGGTTTATTGAAGAACAGGCAGGATTTAGATTGTCATCAAGAGACCCATAAAAGTAAGCATGTAAAAAGTGTTATGGAAACAGAGCGTGGCCCCTTGGAGTTTTCAAGGGTGGAAGCTGGGCTGTACACATGCCCTGCATCCCGCTCCCTCACCCCTTGCTGGGAGCACACGTGGAAGGGCAGTGGTAGTCATTATTTGTGCTGGCAATGAATGAGTCCTTGCAATGAAATTTACTGTAAGTGCACCTCTGCACATGAGCTGGGTTTTTTCCAGGCTAGCTTCTGCTTTGTTGATGCGTGTGTGCATCATGTACGTCACTGGGAGCACATTAATGACCATCAGGAACATTTCTTTTGGAATCCTCACAGATATCCCTAGTGATCCAATTTGAAGCACTGCCTGGAAAATTATTAACTCCTCTCTTTGGTCTATGAGGCATTACATGAATCTGCTCTGCTGCTTCGGGCCACAGCCAGCTCATTCCTGTAGACATCCTCATGTCCTCTCCAGGGACCTGAGCTCTTAGGGAGTCCTGCACGTAAGCTATTGCTGCATCTGAAGGCCAAACTGCTCCATTTAAACATGGATCCATAAAAGTCACTGTGCTACCAAGCCCTGGGGAAACACTGGGCTGCAAGCTACCAGCTGGGCCATGACAGAGTGAAAACAGCGCCCTGCTCTAAGGTCACCTACGGCCCTCAGTCTGTTTTACCCCTAGTTCTTTCACAAGGCTCATCATTGGTGAGATCTTTGGTGTGTGGAAATAATGGTTTCACAAGTCTACCAAGTGCTGTGAGGTTTGAAGCGCAGCTAACACAGTTACTGTGCCCATTCCCCTGATTACTGACAATTGGCTGATTCTGCCTCTCTCCCCATGCCACGATGGGACCTGTGTGTTAAAGCCCAGACAGAGCTGAACAGGGAATGCTGGAGTTGTAACACCACAGCTGGCTCAGGGAATGTGTTTTTGGTGAAGGTTTAAAAAAGAAGCTCTGAAGATTTGTTAGGACAGCTCATCTTCACACACATAATCATTTGCTCCATTAGCTTTGATCCTGCATCTTCCCCCAGTACTTCAGCTTCCCCCCTTCCACCTGCTGTGGGGGCTGATTCTTTCAGGGATGAAAAAAACCATTATAGAGATGGGGCAGACATGAGCTATGGCCACACAATTGCCATCACACAGGGTTTCTGTGTAGCCCTCTGGCTGTTTTGTTTTTGTGCTTGGAGCGACTGCAACTTATTGAAAAAATCTCTTAATTACACTGATAGACTCTCTGAAGAAACTGTCAGATGATAAAAGCCTTGAAATGAGGAGAATTCCTGCCTCCAAGCAAGGGCAGCAAACAGTGTGCAGCTTGGTCAGGTCCATCTCTGAGAGGACTGTGGGGTGCAGCCCAAGTCAGTGCTTTTTCAGTCCCACGGCAGCCCCACAGGGGCTCTCAGAGTGGTTTTTTTGTGAGCTGCACCCCCAGCTTGTGCTCTTTGAGTCCCACAGAAGCCCCATGCCTCCACCTGAGGCCATTTGCCGTGGGGGAGCTGGGAACAGTGGTGGCTCAAGGTGATGGCAAAGGGCAGGGGCAGAGTTGTCCCCAGGGGGTGGGTGGCCCTGCCCTGGTCCACCAGCACCAGGATAACCCTGTGAATAACAAACCCTTTGATTTCCCCCTTAATCACACCTCTCAGGTGCTGCTGCTCACAACTTTATGCTTTCTCATCCCCCAAGGCCCGTGATTAGACCCCAGTAGGCACGTCAGGGCACATTTTAGGGTTTAATTGTGGATCCCAGTCTGAGTAATGTCTCCAGTTGCTCAGCCTGTCAGGCCCCATTACCTGAGAGCATCCACCTCCCAGCTCTGAGCAGCCCGGTGAGAATGTGCCAAGCTTATCCAAGGAGTGTTTCATCTTTGCTGCATCTTTAGTACAAAGTGCTCTGACATCTCCTCATCCTTTGCAGAGCTCCCTTGTGAAGGTTCAAAACGAGTGTGAAGATTCAGCGAACGCCTGTTTCTGGGGACTGAGCTGACTGGTGGCTGTGTCCACGGAGGGGAAGAGGGACAAGGTCAGTCCTTGGTGGTGGTGGTGGTGGTGACCACAGCTGTGCTCTCAATCCCAGGGTAATCAGAAAGCATTTCCTCCCCACAGGCTGAGGTCTGCTCTAGCTTTGCCTTGTTGATATTTGTGAAACCTCTAATTAGCTGCCCTTTCATTTTGCTCTGTATCTGAGGTTGATACCGTGTCATCCGCTTTTCTCAGGAGTTTTAATATTTCCAGTGACTTATGAAAAGGGCAATTCTGTCAGGCATTTTGTGCCCTTTAACTTGGGAGAATGTTGTTCTTGAGGATGATTGTGGCCATTTTGTCTGCTGTGCTCCTCACAGTGATAATTTTGTGATGACGGTCACTCTGGAGAATCAGACTGCACCTTTCTAAGTGTGGACTAAGGAATCCCATAGTGAGTCCCCTTCTAGCCAAGCTGTATACAAAGAAAATCTTGTTTGTTGTTTAATAGTGAGTGACCTCAAATGAGCCAACCAGCCTGCAAAGTCAGAAGGAAAAAAATCTGGTGAATAGTAAGTTTGTTGGGAAAATGGTGTTTAGGTCATGACAAAACTATTTATGAATTCAGGTCAAATTTTCTAACTAGTTACTCCTGGGATTTTTATTTTTTCTGGGAGTGGATTATTTTTTTCCTTTTACTAAACTCAGGGGTTAATGCATTTGCCCAGAAACTGGGAATCCCTCATACAGTTTCAGTCCATGTTTGGGTGGAGCTGGATAATCCATTCCCACTGAATTACCAGCACTTCTGAGTATGTTGGGCAGAAAGGGCAGCACACCCGTTGTATGTCCCACTGGACTTGTGTCCCCACAGTGTAAAATATGTATTTCCTGAGCCAGAGAGAAAGAAGTCACAAATACTCCCTAGTACGGTGGTTAGCGAATACACAGAGGCAAGAATATATTGGATTTCTTCTATATATTCCACTCTGACTATAACTTGTATAAAATTGTACAAGAACATCAAGACACTGTGAGATTTGGTTATCCTGTAGCCTGGCAGACATAGTGCTCCCATAAGACATGTGGATTCTCTCAGGGCAGAGGTAGAAATCAATCTGGATCCACTTCTTGGATTTAATCAGGGCATTAAATATCCTATCATTTCTTTTGCTGTTTAAGAAGCAAATTATTTGTTGAAACACCTGTGTTTCATGTCAAAGCCATGTTAATTTAGTTTTTGGTGAGATAATATCAACTTAAATCATCTTTTTGACTAAAAGCAGTTACTCACATGAATCTGTCAAGGTGAGGCATCATTTGCCAGCTGCTAAAGGAGGGGATAAAAAAAGCAAGTGAGCTCACAGAGTTTGCAGGCTGGGAGAGGAGATGTGGTAAACAGAGAGCTGAGACAAAGTACTCAGGCATGCGGTTTGGGTGACATGAACCAGGTAGGCAATGGATCAGAGGCAGGTGTCAGTCTTTTGGTAACTGTGTTAATACTTAAAAACAACCTGAAAGTGATAATTGGATCTTACTAGCTGTTTCAGTGTGCTTGTTAAAGGCGCTGCTAGCCACAACAGACTTCATTAGTGCAAGCATAAAGGAAATATTCAGTTCATGAGACAGAAAGGACCATTTGACCTCTTTTCTCCTCAGTCTGTCCTGAGCATAGAAGAAAAAGTGGAACTAGGATGACATTTATTTTTCTGAGAAGAAACCAGCCTGTCTTTAAATTGTTCTTTGGGTTTTTCCATCTGTGGAAATGACATGTTATTTTACTGCACCCTTAACTGGAAACAGACCTTAGATTTTGATGAGAATATGTCCTGTCTTTTTCTTAGTAGCTGCTGGTACTGGGGAAGGTGCAGTGGGCAGAATATCAGGGGGAAAATCCTACAAAACAACAACTGTTAAGTACAGGCTTTTGGATCAGTTCAGGACAACTCACAACATTCTCTGCAATTTCCTCATTCTTTATACATCTGTTTTTACTGGGAAAAATAAAATTCCTTTCAGAGTCATGAAGGATGAAAATACTGGGCATAACCTATAAGAAGGCTTGAATTTCAGCTGCACCTCTAGTGTTTTTTCTAGCTAGCTAATGGGACAGCTAATAGTGGTGTCGTAACATTTGAAGTGTTGTAACTTTCTCCCCTGTCCCATCTGATCCATGCAGCAAACAGTTGAAAGTCACCCACGGCAGGTGTTGTAGAGGCTGAATAGAAACTTCCCAAGCATATTTTAGGTTGCATTCTTGTAGGGTTTGGCTGTACAATATCACACTGGGAAGAGGAGACAGAATGGCCCAGAGTGTGGTGGTCAAGCAAACAGGACACTGTAAGGTGGGTCATGTCACCAGTCTGTCCCTGACACAAACAGCTCATTGAGAGGCTGAGATGGCCCAGAGCTTGTCAGTTTGGATATTTTGCATATGACTGTCTTTGAGGAAAGCATCACTCAGTTTTAACCCTAGTGGAAGCAGCAGGTACCTAATCGTTCCCCGTGTGTCTGAATTTTGTGTAGTGATTGGTATTTGGTGTTTGCTGACTCAGATTTGCTGCAGGTTAAAGCCCAGCCATTGAGCTCTAATCCCTGTGTATGTCAGGATGTGCTGATGTTTGAAGGGAAACATGTAATTTTCTGGCTTTGCACCTGTAAATGAATGCACAGCTTTCCTTATTTGCTGGTTGACAGAGAGTGCAGGACCCAGCATAATCAGCAGTTCCAGGATTTATCTGCAAACAAATATCAACAAGAGAAAAGCAGCGGTGCAGCATCTTGCACTGGCTATATTCTCATAAATTCAGTGAGTAAGCACATAGGATTTGCCTTATGAGCTGTCAGACCATGGACGATCTCCAATACCATGGCATTGCAGAGGTATCAAAGTTCACTAAATGCATTTACCTGCTAGTACTGTGAGGCTAATATTACTGTCTTAATAAAAGTACAAACCCTGTTGGACAAGTCATTCACAGGTCCATCACAAAGACTGCACAAAATTTATTTATTCTTTTTTCATTCAAGAGAAGCCTAGAATAACAAGCTAGTCAAAGGGGAATTTTAATGAGACTGGCCTCAGCAGAAGTGTTTAACTAAAGCACATGGCTCAGAGACAATATCAACAGGTGACATCCTTTGCATTTTCCTCCTCTAGGGGCCACAGGTTCTTTTCTCCTTCCAGGACGCTAGGATCCCAGCAGTCCCTGCACAGCTCTGGGTCAGGCTGTGGGTGCTGAGCTCAGCTCCTGGGGCAGTGCAGGCAGCTGGGGGACTTGTCCTTGCAGTGTGCTCTGGGACTGCTGTGCCAAACCCGGCTGCAAAGGAACACCTGGGCCAGGGATGTAGGTGTGGGTGAGGCCAATCAGGATGATAAACCTCATTAGTGCCCTCAGGGCTTTGAGCTCCTCTCCCCCAGCTCTCCTGTAGGATCTCACAAGATGGAAAGCAGGAAGATGTTAAGTACTGCTTCTGTGACTGGAAGGTGTGTTTTTGGTTCTTTCCTGTAGCTCACGTTTGCAATTTTTTAATAAATACGTGTGACCTGGAATATTTTTGCAGTAAGAAAGGACTCAGGCTGTTTGGTGGAGGAATTAGTAAGTATAAGTGAGATCTGCTGTGGTACCCTAGCATGTAATAAATGCTCCCTGTGGAAAAAGTGCCTTTCCAATCCACAGTTCTGCTCAGTTTTAGGGAGGTTTGTCTGTAAACGCCTGTGACACATCAGAAAAGTGTGCCTTTCACCTTGTGAGCTGCTCAGAGGGGGTGGAAGGCCAACTTGTTAAAGGTGGGTCAAGTCTAGGAGATCATGGAACTTCAATCCTGCTGTTTTGCCCGGGGTGGCTGGGAAGTTTCCAGTGTTTTGCATGACATTGAGTTCTTTTTGCTGCAAAGGCAGGGCTTGGAAGCTGTGATCTGAGTCACCACATCTGAATGCTGCCTTAGTTATTAGTCCCACACAGTTGCTGAGTGACCCAGGCCCAGTGTGTGGGTGGGTGCTGTGCTGTGTATCCCCAGCTGTGCCCAGTTCACAGAGGATGTGTGCACATGGGACCATTTCACTGAGAGCCTGGTGTTTCTGCAGCGAAAGCTTTTGAGCTTTGTGGCTCACTGCTTCAGTCCATGGCTTGGCTAAAGCCTCCCGTGGTGATGCATTCCCATCTCTGGGCTGAGTGGTGAAGTGCAGAGAAAGAGGGAGCGGGAGGCAGAATTGCAGATAGCACAGTTACACCAGGCTACATTCAGCTTTCAGAAATTGAAGACAAACCTTAATGTGGGGGAATTTTTGTGATTTGGTTGTTTGTTTGGTTGTTTTTTATTGTTTTTTCCCAGCAAAGCCAGAAAGACACACAAACTCATTGAAAAGAGTTCCCTTTCACTGACAGTCCCTGCTATCATCACCAAACCTGGGCAGAAGATTTTGGATAAACATTTCAACACTCTTTAAAAGGCAATAAAATGTTCTAAGCAGAAGAGTCAGAGAAAGATGTTACAGTTGGGTTTCAGACATACCCATTACATATCCATTTGTACACCCATATGTGTGCACTCCTCTATTTGTGTGTGCCCTTTTGGTGCAAGAGCAAAACCTCTGACAGCAGGGTTGCATTCTTGTAACAGCTGAAGGGAGATCTGAGAACCAGGGTGGCAATTTCAGTATGCTGCTTTGCTCTGATATTTCATGTGGAACAGCAATATCTGTAAGATGGCTGGATCTATCCCAAAGCAGAAGTTTCTTGAGTCCCTGTTACATCCTGGCTTTGGGAGGTGTTGGAGGCAAAAGTCTTCTGAAACACAACGAGAGAACCCCAAGACATGACAAACTGAATGAAAAAAGAATGCATTTTTTTATTTTTAAGTATCTGTTCCTCAGAAGCTATAGAGCGTATTAATGGGTCCTTCCTGTTGCCTCTGTTCCCAAGATTTTGTGTGGCTTTCTGTCTCACAGCAAGCAGCTGCCACCTGGAACTTGAGGGAAAAATTGCAAAGAATGGTTATCACCATTGGATTGGGCTTTGGGCACTGTTTTTATAAAAGGTATGGGAAAAGTTTCCTGGAAAAAACCTGCCAAAGCATAATTGTTGCCTGGGGATCTGCCTGTGAAAAGTAATGTGAAGGCAAGATTGGATCTCAGAATCCAGTGAATTACTGACAGAAGAGGCTCAAGGAAATGTGAAAATTCGCTAAAAAATTCTCAAAGCACTTTTTTTTAAATCAGAAGTTATGAAAACGACAAATTCTGCTCAAAGTTCATATTGCCTTGCTTTTTATTTGTTGTTCATGTTGCCATGGCACTGGAGCAGTGTGTGGAGGTAAAAGGAATACTCTGTGCTGCCCTTGCTTTGGGGCGAGCACAGGGCCATCCCCTGCAGTCCCTCAGGCAGGGGAGCTGCTGCTTTAGGCAGGTGTGAGCTACCATCAAGGTGTGCTAGTCACGGTTCTGTAAAACTGTCAGCTGCTCTTGTCACCTCCCTGTTCCCTGTACCTTTCTGTGGAATGGCAGCACAGCCCTGGTTGATGGTTTTTTTCTCTCTCTGAAGTGGAATATGCCAGCAGGATTTTGCAGTCTGGGAATTACTGATCCTTGCAGAGGCCAGGCACTGTGCAGGTCCTGGTAGTTCACCTGGCTTAGATTCAGAGTTTTTCCTCTCATTTGCAGGCAGTGCATCATTTTGGGAAACTACAGTCTCACTTTCTTAGAGGCACATTTCCTGTTTCTATTCTTGTGATCAGAGCTTTATTAAGGTTTAAAGTTATCAAACTGACCACTGTGGTCTCTTGCTGAGAAAGGTGCTGAGCACCATATGTCAGGATGCTGAGAGACTATTCTGTGCCAGAATCTTGGAGATACTGTGCTAGATGGCTTTTCTGCTCTATCAGGTATCAGCCATTATTATCATTATTATAAGCTTTACACAGATACCTTACCTAGGGGAAAATAACTACTTACACAGAAAAATCTTATTAAAATATTTACAAAAATGTAACAAGATATTGTGTTACTGATGTCGAAAGCTGCTAAAACTTCTTGGATAATCATAGTGTGATAATTGTTGTTAGACTTAAAGGGATTATTCTCTGGTGCTGCAGTTTGCATACTTTTATTGTGCAAAAGTCGAAGGAGACATTTATTCCTCCTGTTGTACAGCTGAACTGAATAGAACTTGGTAGCTGAAATCCTTGAGCTGATATGCATGGAAACACAGAATGATGACATTTTGAATGACCATCAGAGAGGCTGCAGGCTCAGCAGATGTGAGGCAGTAAAATTGTTTCTCCATGAGAAGAAAGTAGCTTATGCAAACCCTGCTCTGATCAGCCAGAGGCTTGCAAGCTGTTACTGGCTTTGCAAATGAATGGTTGTGTGAGTAAACCGTGACTTCCAAACAGTTTGGCCTTTCACAGGTGTGCAGAAAGGAAGGTGCAACCAAACACAGGTCATGGGGAGAAAAAAGTCTAGTCACACTTGTAGTGAAAGCAGATAGTCTGTGACACTGTTGGAATTTAGCCCACTGCTAGGTAATGGGGTTTTAGAAAGAGACCTTTAGATCTGGGAAGAGTGTTGTTCAAATTCAGAACTGGTTCTCAGCTTGTCTATATTAAGAAAATTACCTAAACTGTTAAGTTCCTTTCTAGCCACTTCCAAAAAGGGATGTGGTTCCCTGCTATGTGCCACTGTCAGGAAAGGTCAGTTCCTAGGGTTACAAGGTATAAGGAGCAGCTGAAGCTTTTTGCCTTCAGTGTGGCTAAAATAATTGTTTAACAATGAAGAAGGTTTTTTTGGGTTTGTGTGTCACCTGTACAGGTAAATAAAGGGATTGAGTGTATATCATTGCTATAAAAGAAGTTTATATCATTACAGTCAAAACCTTCAGGTCTACTTAAGGACAGAATTTAAAGAGTTTTGACTCCTCAAAGGCTCTGAAATTGCCGTTCAGGTTATTTTTAGAAAGTTGTGGCTTTCTCATACTACCATAGCAATGAGTGCTGCTAAAATCTGCCCTTGGGCACAACTTTCATGTGTCTGGGTCTGTTTGCCAAGTGCTTGGTGGGTCCTGGCACCACTGCAAACCATGGCATGCTGAGGCAGGCTCTGTGTGAGCCTCTGAGAAAGCTCTCAGGTGAGCAAGGGGTCTACATTTGTGTGTCCATGATTTCTCCAAACTCCTGATAACTCTAGCAGTTCACCGTTTTGTGGGTATAAATGGTGTCAGACAAGCAGAATGCACTGACTGTGCACTGTGTAAGCGCAAGGCAGAACTGGGGAAGGGCTATATAAGTGGTGTATTTACTAATAGTAACTTCAGGCTTGTGCTATAGGGCCCTGCTGTACTGGTTTAATACTCCTAAACTCACCCCCAAGCCAGTGTTTGTGAAATTGCTGTGCTCATGTGCAGCAGTGCTGAAGAATCCCATTTGCTGGGGCTGGTGAGATTGGCTCCAGTGGTTACAGGCTCTGACAAAGACTCAACCTGCCTGTTCCTTGGCGTGGGGTCACTAAATCAGAGGAGCAGAGCAGGCACTCCAGACATCCTGTGCTCCCTGGGGCACATCAGCCTCACTGCACACACAGTGAAATGACCTCTCTGACCTGTCAGAGACATGACTGTGGATGCCCCATACCCTCTTAAAATGTTCCTGGTGTTCTCTAGAAATAAGTGGTATTGAGAGACCAGACTTGTTAAATGTAAGGATGAGGCTGAGAGAGTGATTCTCTCCTTGTTTCCTGGTGCTTTTTTTCCTCCAGTGCTAGAGAACATTAACATGAATTTTCCTCAGTCCTATCAGATCTTATAAATGGATTTCTAATCTTAAAACTCTAGTTTAATCCCAAAGCATGATAAATTTGAATTCCAGTCTGTTAAACCTACTTAAGACTTCTATGATTTCTTCTCTGACTATGCAAAATCCTTCAGTTAATTTTATTTTTAATAATGACACACATGGCCTAATCATTCAGTCACAGAGTAGACTATATATATATATATACATATATATATATATACACACAGAGACCTTTCATCCTTCCAACCTGTGTGGTGTGATTTGTGTGTCCTGAGACAAAGCTTCACTTGCTATATTTTACGGCTGGAATTTAAAGATTCTTGCCCTTTATACCTATCTGACTTTCTTAGCTGAGCCAAAATAACTCAAAACCCCCAGTAGCTTTATCTTTCAGAGTGGATAAGAGCAGTGTGTTAATGTGTGCAGAGGCAGTGCTATCTTGTTTCATTGGCAGGGATGCTGCTTTTAACATTGATAGTTCCTGCTGCCTTTTACCATTGAAATGTCTCTGCAAATAGGTTTTCCTCTCTTTATTCTATTGTATTATGATTCAGAGACTTGTTTAAATATCTAAAGAAAACATATCGATCACCTAATTCAATCAAGATTGGATGTAGATATTTAAATGCCTTATCTGTAAAGAATTCAACAGGAATTGAACACACTAATATATTTGAAGTTCTGATTGTTAGTGCTAATGACAAGAGCTGGGTGATATGGTGGTTTGTTGTTGTTTTTTTTTTTTAAATTAATCTAGAGGTTGTAATGGAAAGGTATTAATGTTTCCTTTGCTTGTTCAGTTCCTGACCTGACCACTGAGGGAGGCAACCCTTTGGTATGTTCATTGGAGCTGGGGCTCTGAGTTTTAGAAACTGGGAAAGACAGTGGGAGCGTATGAATTCAGGGAAGAATGGTGCTCCTTAAGCAGAAGCAATGTAGATAGAAACTGCATCAAGCTGAGGATGGTAAACACTTTTAGCACATGCACATGCCTGATAGGTTGGGATATTCAGTGATATTCATGTTCAAAAGATCCTGTTTCTTCTCATGAACTGTCTGGTTCCCTTTCCCTTGGAGCTCTTGGTGTTCACTGTCTGAATTGATGATGTGGGTAAGATCAAATTCAACCTGACAAAATAAGTCAAAGGATGTGAAATCTTCCCTTTTTCCAGTCTCCCCTGTGAGCAAACAAATGTCATTTCACCCAAGTGAAAAGTTGTTCTCAACAGGGTTCAGACTTTAAAACTTAGTGAAATTATGTGGTTTTCTACACATGGAGATAGTTTTGGGGTGTGTGTTTGTGGGGATTTATGTTTTGCTTTTCTTGCTTGTGATCCTTAAGGTGATATATTACAAAAGATTATTCAGTGCTGGCAAGTCATTGTTTCCTGCCCTTCCAGTCACCTTCCTCTAAAATACTTGGGCATCACAGGTCATGGGATTGGGCAGAGGGGCAGCACTTGAAAGGGCTTTTGCTCTGTACAGGGATCCTATGATGTTAGGAGAAAAAGTATGTAGGTTAAGGGATGAATCCCACTTCTCTTTTCAGCTTCTAGATAATTAACCATGATCTGTTAGCTAGGTCATCCTTATTGTTTTTGTCACAGTCTCGTACAAAGACAGAGCTATGGGCCATGCCTGTCCAGCAGAGGTGTGATAGCTGCCAGAGTAACTAACTAAAGCATCAGTTCTAATAAGTGTCTAAAACATCAGCAAAATGGCAGCAACAACACCAAGCTGGAGTGTGGAAGTGGGGGATCTTTGGGGAAAATAGGAGCTGTAACAGGAACTCTTCATTAATTAGGACTCTGCAAAAAGCATACTAATTGCTCTGTTTGGGCTGGTTCTTTCTAACCAAAATTTATGACTAAGCTAAAGAAACAATCTTGAGATGTGATTGTAAGCAGAAGGAACTTAAATGTGAAATAGGGGGAGGTGGAAAAAATGAGGCCAAGGAAAAGAAGGGTGCCTGTGTGAACAGCTCAATTTATTATTTTTTTCTCTTGTCTCAAATAATGTTCATTATATGACCTCAAGAAACTTTGCTTTCATATAATAAGACTTACACACAGAAGCCCAAACCTGAAAATGTGTGGTCTTTGGCTTTGCTAGCAACCTTTTGCAAAACAAAAAGAGCCCCGAGGACAAAGCAGTTTGTTGTTTGCTTATCTTTGGAAGGTATTAATTCATTCTTGACGTTCTGTACTCTCCCTAGCCACAAGTAGTGTGATCCTACGAGGTATTGCTAACAGCTAAATGCAATGTTTAGTCTTCAGACTTTTATAGCACACAGAACTAGCAAAAAGTTGTGCCAGCCAGCTTGGAAATTTCCTGTGGTGACTTATAAATGGTGTCAGCATTAATGTTGGTGTGGGTGAAGGGAAGGATCTCTGACTTTTTCCAAATTTGGCATTTGCACTTCTAAGGTTAAGGTTGCCTTCTAATTGCATAATACATCACCATGGCACCCAGCCTATTCTGAGGATCCTTTTCTGTGGGGCAATCTCCACTCTTTCACATGTGTGCTGCTGTGATGTGGTCTAACTGACTTGAACTATTTCTCACAGAGGTGTTGTGATGTCAGAAGTCTTGGGACAAATCCGTAAAAATGAGCAGTAACAAATTGTCAAGGCTGAATGGTGTAGCCTGGGTGTTTTGAAGTTATTCAAATATGAATTCACTGAGCTGCTAAGTGTAGTGCGTAATATAAAAGTTAAATTACCCTTGGTGCCAAAGGAATAACAGATGGCAAATTGATGCTGATTCTTGAGGGAATCTGGGAAGATTAAGTTGGGTAAGGATGACTTTCTACAGGAGAAAACTATTGAGCAATTATAATAAACAATAGGATTAGTAGTCATATAGATATGCTGAAGAGGAGAGATTCACACAAAGAAGCCATGCCTTCCATCTATGATGTTTTTGTAACATCTCAATAATTAAGGAGCTAATTCTCAGTCGGGCTTATGTTAGAGAGCTAGAACTTCTTAAAAACCCTAAACAAAGACATATACCCAAAACAAGCAAAAAACCTCAAAACACACATTCAAAATTCCTCACACAGATTGAGTTAAGAGTAAAGACAAGTTTTCCACAGCGGTTGACAATAATAAAAAAGGCAGAAAAACAAAATCAGGAAAAATACTAGGAAAATAAAAGAGAAAGCACTATAATAGTTTGTTCTTGTCTTGCTTAGTCTGTGTGGTTTTGGACTCCTCATAGTGCTCAGAAGCTTCTGTGAAGATGTAGGAATTGGTGATATGCAAGTCTGAAATTTGGAAGTTATGATGTGAGGTAGAGGGTGGGAAAGGCAGACCATGGCAGTTTATAAACTCAGAAATATGGAAGAGGTGACTAGTGAAGGCACATTCAGTATTTCTCATGACACAGGGTCTGTACGTACATAATGCAATAACCAGCTGACAAGTTTAAGACAAACAAAACCCCCCTTACTTTTTTTTCCATAGAAACAAAATTAAATGATGGCATGCCTTGCCACAGGATGTTTAGAAGGCCAAAAGTTTCAAACCATTATTACACAAATCAATGCAAGAAAAAATTCCTCAAAAGGCTCCTGAACAGTAGATAGAGTCTCTGGCCAAGGAAGTTCAGAGCTGGGAGGATACACTAGGGAAATATTGTATAATTGTGCTACTTTCTCTAGGCATCCCAGCGGCTGTAGGGAAAGGCAGCAGATTAGAGGGATCTTTGACCTGACCCTGTACGTGTGGTGTTGCTGGGGAATCTCCCTGGTATATTCCAAGGAAGCATCTGTACTCCTCCAGCTTTCTGCCCTGTGAAAGTCTGGCTCCTGTGGATGTGTATAAAGCCAAGCCAATAAAAGCCATTTTCAGTGTCCTCTGCCAGGGCTCCTCACACACCAGGACAACAGAATGCATCTCATCTCACCTCTTGGTTTCTTAATACAGTGAATAAACCCAGTTTGGTGGGATTTCTGTCAGTCCAGTGGCTGCACAGCCAACCTCTTTCCTTCCCAACTTGCTCCTGCAGCATGTTTTATGCTGCCAGATGAATTTTCCGTTTACAGATTCCCAAACTGCAGACTCTCTGAGACATATATGCTATGTGTGAAGCCCAGCACAACAAACTTGCCAGAAGTTTACCATCTGTCTCAATAATAAAAATTAAACTAATAACTGCAGGGTATGTGAGATATTTCAGTTGTTGATGCTGCTGCTGTTTAATCCACTGTAATTTAAAGAGGGATTTTTGTGTGTGGTTGAGGGTGGGCTTATTTTGTTTTGGTGGGTGCTTTTTTGTTTGTTTGGTGGTTGGTTTTGAATTATTTTTTTAACTCCCAGATTTCCAAAACATCTGAAAGAAGTTTTCTCAGACCTTTCAGAAAAAAAATCCTCCTCAACATCTAAAAATGGAAAATTTCAGAAAAAAAATTTGTTTGAGCAGACTTAAGTATGAGTGAGCACAGGGATTTTGCAATCTCCATATGGCAATGGTGTTTTTATATATTTGATAGCAGCATGCAATGTAGGGGGGACTTCTTTTCATGTTTTCATCCACATTAGTGATGATTAACTATGCAAATCCATTGAGGCAGGTGACTATTAGACTGTTTTTTGTCCTGAAATTTTTAGGAAACAAGGTTTTATTTCCTGTATGCTGTTCCTAAAAAGAGCTAAAAGTATTCAAATATTCCAGCTTCAAACAACAAGAATCCAAGCTGCATAATTGGATACCATATGGAAAATGTGTAAGTTGGTAGCTTAACATTCATCTGTGCTCTGGTCAGACACTTAGTGAACAGCTGTGGAAGTGAAAAACAGATGAGTAATTGGCTCTGCTATCTTTGGGAACAGAATGCGATACATGGTTTTAATTTTCTATACATTTTGAATGCTCAGCATGTTGATGGGAACACAGCTAAGGCAACGAGCAGTTTTACTGTGTGGTGGTTGTGCCACCTTTCCAAGCTGGTGGCAGCTCTCCCAGGAGCCCTTTGTACGTTCATTGGAGTTGGACTGAGAAAACCTGTAGTACTGATGTTCTTTACAGAGTTCTCCTGGGAAAATACACCACATTCCTGTTGGGTAGTGTTCTTTGGAAAAGGAATATCCGCTTGTGTTTGTGGACTAGCTCAGTTTATGACTGTGCCTTCAGATGGCAGCTTTCAGGTGCTGTTGGTCTTCCTGCAAAGGGAGCCTGACCGCACCACCAGCACAGAAATGAACTAACATAGCAGTGAAAGGCTCTGCTTGCTGGGTTCTAACTGAAATGACAAATATCTCCGTTTTCTTTTGGAAGCAAAACCAACTCTAGAAATTTCCTCTTTGTATAGTTTCTGCTTATACAACATACCTAAGAATGGTTTCCTCACCAATTATTTGACAGGGTTTTGTAAAGAATGATGCTTATTTAAGGGGATGTCTAAATTGCAGGTTCTTTTCCTTGGCAAGGTGAAATTTAGCAAGGCATGAAGCTTCTCCTGTTCCCTGAGACATGGTTTGCATACAAAGTGTGCTTTGAGGGGAAAATGCACAACTTGTCCTTCCATGTGTCCATGTTCCCAGCTGCAGGTTGGAAGGTAAAGGGAAAAGATAGTTTTCTCCTTTTTTTCCCAGGCAACTCCATTTTCTGTTTGCCTTAAATTCAGGAGCTGCAGCCCTGGTGTATTGTTGCTGCTGCTTCATGGGGTTTTCCTCCTGCAAGTGCCCTCTGCAAAGGATGTGAGTGGTGACTGATGTGTAACCCCACTTTGCCAGCAGTAAGCATGGTGGTGAATGAGAGCTGTAATCAGGTTTGGACAGAAGATAAACGCACCTGTGCAAAAGAGCTGGCAAACGGCTTCTGTTATGTTGGTGTTTGCAGATTAGGTCAAAATGCAATCACACAAAAGGATTCACTTGAGCAGCTCTGGTGCTTTTTGACTTGATCTATTTGTCTTTAAAGAGCCTGATCTGAAGAGAGACTCTACCACTTTGATATTTGCTCTACCCGCTTCGACTTGGATGAGATGAGGGTTTGCTGAGACACTTGGGAGAAGAAAGGAGTTGGCTGCAAGCACTTGAGGTTTTGCTCAAATTTCAGAGCACTTCTGGCTCCTTTATGAGAGAGCTCTCGGGATGGGAATGAAGCTGTAACACTCTCTGAGAACCATAATAAACCTGATTTTTCTCAGCTAAGTTTGGTGGTGGTCAAACAGCTGCCTTGAGGCTGGGAAGAATTGCATGGATTGGTACTCCTGCAAGTGGGATTTGGTGAGGCTGGGAGGTGATGTGGCTGGGGGGCAGCTGCTTGTGGACAGCTAGAAAGCCTGCTGCCAAGTTATTTGAGGAAAGTACAAGCTCTCTGCTGTACTGCTGTGTTTTTCCAAAATTAAGACTGTGTTCCCTTTCCCCTACTTAGAATTTTCTTGTTTGTTCCTTGTCCAACGATGCTTATAAATTAGAAACACTGAGCTTGTTCAGGAAACTAGAGATTTTGCGGGCTGTGCTCTTGTGAGTTCTACGATTTTCAGGGAGGGTTATGTTTCTTAATTTTGTTTTTGTTTTGTTTGGGGGTTTTTTTGCCTGGTATCGTGTACTGATTTTTTATTTACCTAATATATTTTATGTTATTTAAATAACATGATTTTATATTATTTACATCTATATTTTGGTGTATATATATCTGCACACCAAAATGCTCCAGGAGTGGGTTTGTTTGGAGATGACAGTAACTGCTGCCACAGAGATGGTGCTGCTTTTGGCACTGAGCTCTATGAGCTGCAATTGGTGCATAAAAGATGGAAACCTCTCATAAATTGCACTAGTTTCGATATTGTTGAGAACCTCTCAGAAAATCTTCCTGTGTATGTATATGTGTGTATATATATAAATATATATATATATATATCTATATGCTGCATAATCTATAATCTGTTTCT